>JAKTUO010000059.1:0-59737 GCA_030556755.1 Nakazawaea anatomiae | reverse complement strand
ATTGGCTGGTATAGTTGATTTGGAAGTTATACAAAATACTTCCAGCTCATAGGAGGGTGTTGAGCAAGGTCATATGAGGGATTTCTTTATGAGGGATTTAATCTGAGGGATTAAATCTGAAAGAAGAAATACGAGCAAATAAATCTGAGGGATTTAAATGACCGACTTTAGGAAATAGTGAGCTGTAATATTTGAGATATATATTATATATAAATAGATAAAGATATCCTCTTAAAGGAAATCTTTTATTAAGTATTCAAAATCTATAAGAAAAAGTATATCATCACAATGAATACTACAACTCAATTTATTGAGAGGACCTCAGCAGTTCAACAGGCTAATCATCCGACATATCACAAACGTACTAAACATATATTATTGAGAGAGCACTTTATCAGACAATGTGTTGCTAGAGGTCTTATCGAAGTTCATCATTTAGGAGCTAAAGAAATGGTTGCAGACATATTTACAAAAGCTTTGGATCCTAAAACATTCAGGAAGATAAGAGACTTAGGTGGTATCACATGCTAAGAAGAAAGAATCACTTAGATCAAGAGAGGGTGTTGGGATTCAGTAATCACGGAAGTTCTAGAAAATTCTTTGTGGTTGTGGGCCGGGTGTGCGCGGGCAGTGCGCATGACCAGTGGTCACAAAAAAGTATTTTTAGTAATCCGGAATTTTAGGAAGAACGGATAAACGGATCAAATGGTGTGACTGATTACTAATCAAAGGATGATCTGAATGATATATAAGGACCATGAAGGTCCCAAGTTTGTAAAGATATTTTGATAGTTAAATAAGCAAGAAATATATTATATATCAGATATTAAGTAAGATGAATAAGGAAAGATTAGTTAGTATTCAAGAATAACATATAAGTCAGTCATCTAATCAGGGATAATAATCTATCAACAAGATCCCTGACAGCTTTGTTTCATTAATTGTTTGTTGAGACGTAATCAGCCATGTATCCTCTTAGCTCTTTCCTAGCTTTTACTTCGAACAGTTCTATTGAAATATTTAGCTTTTCTTATCTCTTGTATAACTCAATACTCACATGATATATCCTATCCCAAGCGCTTCCAACCGTTGCTTTAATGTTGGCTGAATTCAGGCGCTAGTTAACTGAATCTCAACTGAATCTGGCAATCAATCTTTTTCTCAAAACATCATCCATTTTCTTATTGATCCCAGGTCGCTTTCCTTTAAAGTCTCCACTGTTTCACACCTCTTGGCTTTCTAACTGGGAGCATTGATAAAAGTTGATCAAACATTTATCGTACAGGGATTTTTTTCTTTTTTTATATTAAGAACTAAGCCGTGCACACCCTTCATATCATTATCTGGGGGCTATCTTATTTCTTTAATGTTCATTTATCTGTGTCTTCCCCTCATTATTTGTAGTCGGAAGTGTGAAACAGTTGTATAAATAGTTTATACGGACATTCTGAGAATAGTAATCACTGGAGATACCAGAGGGTACTGAAGAGTTGGTTGTGACTGTGGCCTGGTTGTGCGCGCAACAGGGCACATGTCTAGAGGTTGCAAAAATCATTTTAGTGACTAACGGAACATACTAACAGCTCAAGAAAATCTCGTAAGACAGGATGGAAAGCGGCGGCTGATTACTAGTTGAAGAAAGATCTGAATAATGTTCAAGACCTTGAATGTCCAGAGTTTATGATCACTTTGTAATGATATATCAGTGATATATAAGATGGCATTAGCCCACTATCCTAAAATTAAGATTAGCGGTGAGACAATCACTAAGTTCAAGCTCTTAAGCTTTGCATGTGAGCATTGTAACAAACTCAGTGCGTAAAAGATTTTATGAGGCAGACTAGCAGCCAAGATCAATATATATGGGCTGGATATCTCGTCAAGATCAATCTGACGGACCGCCAAATAGAAATTTGCCGAAGCTCTCCAACATAAATAGAGCTGGAATACTTCTTTTGTAAAGTCCATTATCTGATGGCTTCTTTGTAATTTTTGGAATTGAAAATGAGTGCTTGTAAAAATTCTGTTCCAGAATTCCAAGGACATCTGTCTGCAGCCAAAAACTTAAACCAAAAAAAAATCAGTCAGAAAGCCTTCAATTTTTGAGACTTGAAGCAGGAGCGCAGGAACATAAGACTAAAAGATTTTATCTCTGAGAGTGCGTGCCATAGTTATGGGCCACAGAGGTGCAAATTAATTAGAGCTATCCAGCTACTGATACCCTATGAGATCTGAAAGACTTCATTTGAAGAGACAACAACTAACAAACCTAGTAAATAATATTTAAATCAAATTTTATGCAAGTAATCGCAGTTTTAGATACCAATTTATGGTGCAATGACATTGATAGGTTTTTTGTACACAAAGCTACTCAGGTTTTACGATTTCAGGACTCCTTTCAAATGTGAAATAATCCCATCATGTTCTTATATTTGTGGCAAGGAGAGTAAAAAATGCGGTGCCATATTTAGTAAGAAAAACTGGTAAGGCAGTATTGGCCCACCTTGAAGTTAGCGCAGAATACACACACACCCTTAGGTAAGAAGTTCACCAACTCGGGAAAAAGAACATGTAAGAGTTTAGGCTCAGATTGCTGTTTATGATCTTAGTGAAATCATTCGGTGGATTGTTATCCAGCCACATTATCAGTGATCCAACTATCATATATGATACGGTACATCGCATACAGAAACTGATAATGAGTAAATATCGTGAATGATTTGCTGCTGAACTGAAAAAAAAACGAGGAGAAGCACTGCTGCCTCAAGAAGTCATGAAAGATAAGACCTATTCGCCCATAATCAAATCCAAATAATATAAGAGAACAAGATCTTCATATTGAAACTTTTTTAAAACTATTGTTTCAGGACAACTAACTGATCTAAATACCACTATCAACCTCATTTACACTTCAAAAGTGATATCCACCACACAGCTAGAACGTCTCAGACTACCTCATCCACACCATTTTGTTTGTTATAAAAAGCTGATAACGCTGCGGGTAAAGATCAAAAATTTATCAACTTGTCGAACCAGCTTAAGAACAAGATGTCAATTCTGGTGCTTTTGACTCAGAGTGATTGAGAGCGGAGATTTACCTCATTGAGATACTGAGAGTGGGAGAGGGCAAAAAAGCATCATTCGAGTCATCGAGGTGAGTTTATTGAGTGATTTAACCTTCAAGCTCAAAAGCGAAGCCTAATAATGGCTTTCAATGCATTCAGTCAATAGAATAAATGTCTCCTTTGTAAGTCAATTTGTATTTGGGCAAATTCTTATAAACAGCCCTCGATTTGAGTGGAAAAAAAAAAATCACAAAATTTTCTTTTGCATATAAAACAACATAACCAACGATTACTATTGAGTTGAAACAGCTACTTTTTAGATGTCTACTCCACAATCACAGGTGGTGGATGAGGTTTTACCTCACCTATTAAACACGGTCAGGCAATCAGTTGGTCTTGCAGCCCAGGATGTGAATTTCTACAAGTCCTTGGATAAGGAGATCTCTAAAGAGCTGGATCGATGCTCCGAAAAGATATTAGACATGATTGTACATTTGGTACATAACATCGATGGAGATCCAAATGACTCGCTTAATATAGACGAAAATATGATTGAAAATTCGTGGAAAGATATCGGTGATGTTCTTGATGGTTTGTTTGAAAAATCTGACATTAGTTATGATGATTATAAAAGATCCCTTGACTCCCAGAAGAATAATCAAATATCACAATACACTTATTTGGAGGACTCATCATCTCATACCCAACTAAGACAACCATCAAAAAGATTAGAGAAACCACAGTTGCAGTTCACAAATCCTATCGACAACTCAGAGTCGACTCCCTTTAAACCAAAGCTCACGTCGAAACCAAATGCAATTGAATTATATAGTGATTCACTTAAGTTGGTGGATGCAACTGATGAGGTACCGAGCCATTACAAACAGCCATATGAGGTGGAAATCGACCAGCAGGAGTATCCAGAAACCATTCTCGCCGTGAGGGATCCAATTTCGCCACAAAGCTGGCAAGAAACTTCTCCCATATGGGTCGACAACATTGGAACGCTTCAACTGATGATATCAGAGTTGAAAAAGGCAACAGAGATAGCAGTAGACTTGGAGCATCATGATTACAGGACATATTATGGTATAGTGTGCTTGATGCAAATCAGCAACCGTGAAAAGGATTGGATAGTGGACACATTGGCGTTGAGAGACCACTTGGAGAGTTTGAACATCGTTTTTACCGATCCTCAAATAGTCAAGGTATTTCATGGCGCGTTTATGGATATCATATGGCTTCAGCGTGATCTTGGGTTGTACATAGTGAGCCTTTTTGATACCTATCATGCGTCGAGACTACTAGGATTTCCAAAACATAGCTTGGCTTACTTGTTGGAAAGGTTTGCTCATTTTAAGACTTCGAAGAAGTATCAATTGGCTGATTGGAGAATACGTCCTCTTCCTGATGCGATGATGTCTTATGCAAGATCAGACACTCATTTTTTACTCAATATCTATGATCAATTGAGAAATCAGTTGATCCAAGGAGACAAATTGAAGGAAGTGTTGCACGAATCCAGAAAAGTTTCGAAGAGGCGGTTTGAATTCACAAAGTTCAGACCTAACACTCCTACAAGTCTAGTAGTGAGCCCCTTGAATGAAAAGTTGGAACCTTGGAGACCCTTGATGTTTCAGTACAACTTACCAGAAAGCAAAAAAAACATCTTGATTGAGTTGTACAACTGGAGGGATAATATTGCCAGAAGAGAAGATGAATCAGTCAGATATGTCATGCCAAATCAGTTACTAGTATCATTGGCCTCTAGCGCTCCCACTAATGCCCACGGTGTTCTAGCTATGAGTACTTACATTCCAGATCATGTTCGAATCAATTCTAAGGAGATTGCCAGCATAATTCTGGCTGCTATAAAACGGTCCGATGAAGAGGATGTGAGGTTGATGTCAACGGTACATGATGCTTATGAGAATCCATCAGAGGTATCAGAAGTTGATTTGAAACACATAATGACTTTACATCACCAATTCAATTTACTTCTCGAAAGCAGAAAGGATCTAGAAGAAAAAGATAGCACATTGATTAAGAAAAATGGCGGATTCATTGCTGATGATGGCAGCCGTTCAAATGATACATTCTCCATTGAATACCGCAACGAGGAAGTGATTCAGCATGATATCGAGACTCCCTTGAAGCGCTCGAAGTTGATCAATGATTTGTATGCCAAACTGGAGAAGGAATCATTTGCTTTATCAACAGAGCTTCGAGTTGCATCAACTTCCACCAATGAGCCAAAGGAAGAAACCTCTCTGGTAGTCGACGTTGCTGAAGCCGAGCCGGAAAATATAATCGACGTCAATGAGGTAATCACATTGAGAAAGCATAACAATCATTCAAAGAAAAATCTCACTTCAAAAGAGAACACAGCTGAAGTTTTCGATTATAACTCAGCCAAACCTGTCTTATCTGATGCGTCATCGTTCAAGGATAGGTCCAAAAAGAGGCCTAAAAAGAGGTCTTTCGATCCCTACTCAAAAGAATCGGAAGGCCCAGCTGCACCAAAGAAGGTATCCCGGGTGAATCTTGGAAAAAGTTCGACGTTCAAACAGAAGAGGCCTTAGTTTATATTTCGATGTGTAGATTTTAAGGAAAAGGGCATCGCTCAGGCAAATTTTTTTAAAATTTTTTTAGGAAATTTTTTTTTTTTTATCTAAAAAGACAATTGTAACAAGTGAATTAGTTGAATCACATACAAATCATCAAGAAAGATGAGCGGTCTGTATACCTGTAATGCATGTGGAGTGGTATTCGAAAATTCACCTGACCAGCATGAACATATGAGGTCTGAATGGCACAGATATAATTTGAAGAGAAGAGTTGCCGACTTGCCATCTATTTCGGAAGAGGCTTTCAACACAAAAGTGGCCAGTCTTCAGCTGAGAGAAGATGCTGAGGCAGCTCAAACAAAGGAGAAAAGAGACAAACAAAGAGGGGGTGGGAAATCTAAAGATGATGTGCAGAAAACGTTGACTAAGAAGGAGCAAAGGAGGAGAGAAAAAGAAGCTATAGCGGAGAAGAGAAGATTACTTATAGAGCAAGTGAGAGGATCAGTACAGAGGACACAAGAAGTCAAACCAGATCAAACAGCAGCTGAAGTGACGATCCCTGAACTTGAACAGGATCTGGGTGAAATAGAAAACCCAGAAGATGCTGACGATGACGTTGAAATTACTGCCGAACAGTTGATGGATATGAAGATAGCAAACTATCACAAGATCCCAGAAAACTCCTGCCTCTTCTCTGGCAAGTCATTTGACACTTTCGATGAATGCCTATCTCACATGTTCAAAAACTATGGATTCTACATACCCGAACAGAAATACTTAGTTGACAAACAGGGTTTAGTAGCTTACTTGGCCGAAAAAATCGCTTTAGGTAATGTCTGTCTATGCTGCAATTACCAGGGTCGTTCGTTAGAGGCAGTGAGAGCTCACATGATTTCGAAGCGCCATTGCAGAATTCCGTATGAGTCGAACGATGAGAAATTGGAGATTTCAGAATTTTACGATTTCCGTTCCACCTATGACGGTGCGAGTGCTGCTACTTCTACCTCTGAAGCAAGTGTTACTGTTCCAGTGGCTGAAAATAGAGAAGAAGACGCTGATGAGTGGGAAGATGTTTCAGGAAGTGATGGTGAATTAGATGAAGAAGACACTGACGATGAAGAGGAGGCCCCACAAGATCTCCTTTATGATACCGGCTACGAATTGCATTTACCATCTGGTGCCGTCTTGGGTCACAGATCTTTGATGCGTTACTACCGTCAAAGTGTTCTCCCTGAAAGAGTCTTGTCCGAAGGTCAGGGTACAGTTGTGGCTGCAGAGACGAGGCGTATGGCCACGAAGACATTCGATAAGAAGGAGCTTGCACTCAAAAAGAGGACGTGGAAGAGACAGATCAAGGCCAATGATATCAATGATAGAAGAGCTGCTAAGTTTATCAATCAACAAACTCATTATAGAGATCAATTGTTGCAGTAGTTAATAGCTTCCGCAGTAGGATTATTTTATATTTTCTTCAGTTTTATTGTTTTGATAAATGAATAACTTTTTTTAGCAACCATACGTAATACAAAGCAGCAAAGATATTCAACTTTTTAGAAACCTTATCGATTTCAATATATCAAAATCAAAAGTGAAGTAACAAGGAAATCAACCCCCAAATTCATGAAAATGTACCAGCTTCCGAAATACAAAAGCTTGGGACTGAACACAGTCCAAATAAATAAATGGAACCTTAACAACACACATGCAGCCAATAAACCCAGTCCGACTATTGAGTAATATGTCATGCTGATCAACATCTTATAGTACAATAAATCGTATCTATTCTGTCTCAAGAACGGGGCATTCTCCAAAGTCAATATCAAGTAACTCAACGACCAAAAAATTGGCCCAGCCCAATTTGATATGAAGGTCAACAACCCACATGTGATCAAACTGTAATCTGACAATCCATTGAAAGCGTTGGTTAAATCAACCGTCGATAACGAGTTTGTGTTCCCCATCCCAAAAAATGTCAAGTTTTGGACTAGTATATTGAACGAAGTTGAGATCAACGCAATTCGAAAGACGTTTGGTTTCTCAGTCTTGTAAAGCGAGGAGGAAGAAATCATCCCTCCAAATAAGTATCTGATGATGAGAAGAACGGCATACATGAGGACATTTCTGTTGGAGCTTTGATTCAACAACAATAGCATAAATATGTTGGCAAAGTCACTGAAAAATGTTTTTCTATGAAGCGCCACATCGAAATATGAAAGACCCCATACTAGCCTCATGAAAAGCACAACGAAAAAAACATAGTAAAAAACTGTGTAAATTGGATTCAAACATTTTTTGAAATCATCCACTTGTAGCAAATCCTTTGGCCAGTTTATGATTGCCAAGAGAACAGGGTTGAACCGCTCCGCATTACCAGCTTCATCTTCGACATAGATTGTTATCAATTTGGCCGTCAAACTGAATCCAAATATGGTAAAAAATGGGAGAAAAATCAACACTTGAAGATTTTCAAATAGAGAGAAATAACCACTTCTCCTGAATATGAAAAAAAGATACATGAAGTAGAATAATGGTATCAAACTCAAATTCCATCGTTGCTCATCCAAAAAAGAGCCAATTTTGAAATTTGAGAGCAAATTGAATTTCTGACCTGAATTGTTCCAACCTCTGATTATCCTCAACAAACCTAATATTAGCATAAAATCAAACACCAAGTGAGGCGGACTCAAATATATGATCAAAAGTGCCACATAAGCAGTCACTATCCACCACCAAACTTGGTACTCCTCCTCTACTAACGAAGAACCAAAATTAGAAACGGATAATATAAGGGCCCCAACAACAAGCAATACCCCTATTTTAATGTTACTTGTTTGCTTCGTGATTCGAACGAACATACCGAGGAAAGCAACTAAACATAATGTAAAAATAAGAAGACCATATCCAATAAGTTTGTGGTCATAATTTGTAGCAGATTCTGCTAATTTCGATTGTGCTAATTTTAAAAATTTCTTTACGTCATCTTCCCTTCTAGACGACACCATTTGGAACCAAAGTCTGGACATTCCCTCAAAACTTTCTTCATCATCGAACGCTGCATCAGTCTTGACAAGTTTTTTACCAAATGAGTTTTCAACGAGTTCTTTGAGCTGCAACGCGTTGTTGAACAAAATTTCCAGATAGTCATTTTGTTCGAATAATGACTTGAAGTCATCGATAAAGACACCGAGATTATTTTTTGGAATGGGGAAGTTCATCAAACCTGCCAAGGTCGGCACCAAATCGATTTGTTGCACTCTACTGTAATAATTGAAATCCTCATTCGATGGCAAGGGCAGAAGCTTCTGTGAGACAATAGAATTAGTTGATAGTTTAGTAGAAATTGCTAAAAGTGCAGCACTTGTCTCTCCAACTGATGAGCCCCCATGGTTTCCAACTTCATTCATGCCATGATCACCCAACACAATGAACAAAGTGTTTTCATGTTTTTGCAGATAGTCTTCGTAAATTTTTTGGATTATACCATCCATCTCGCGTTGTTTGAGGGGCATGTTTGGCGAAAGCGGACCACCTTTGTGACCAATGTGATCTAATCCTAAATAGTGAAAGATTAAGCAGTCCCATGAGTCATGGGTTAATTCTTCGTCGATATGCCTTGTCACGTTGTTATCAACTTCCGTGAAATCAGATACGTAAAAACTACTCGTGCCCTCAAATTTACTAAAATAACTGGGGAACAATTTGATCCAAGTGTCGTCGCCAAACATGTGAATCTTTTTGCCAGCCACGTGCAATTGTCTTATCCAACTATCTTGATCCCCCAATGTTGAGGAAGTATCATCCTCAGCAATGTTCAATATGGCGTCGAGAAAGTTAGGCGTTGATCCTGTGGTGATACCTTTCAACCTGGGCAAAGTCACAGTCGGTGGATTACTGAATGCAGTAAATCCCAATGCCTGTCCCGAATTAATCAAGCTGTGCACAAAGGGCATATGGGACGACTCAGAAAACATGAAATCACTTCTCATTGCGTCCACCACCATGAAAATCACCTTGTCATAGATGGCTATATTTTTGGCGTTTGGTAAGGACGTGGCCATACCCGGTAGCACCACTTTGCTAGGAAAAAACCCCTTTATGAAGAGCAAGAAGCCAACAACTTGCACAATCATCAATGAAACCAATAAGAGCCAGCTTCTCCAAGATACGAGCATCTTCAATGCGTATATTTTTATGTGTTGTGTCTTCACCACAGTTTTCGTGTGAGTAGAGATTGCCCCGTTGTTCACAATCAAAAAGCGAAAAAAAAAATTCAATTTCTTTTCTACTAATCATCTCTACATACTCGTTGGACAAGATGATTTATCAGATTTTATGCAAGAGGTCTTTCAGCCATACCCGTTTTATATTTAACAAGCCAAAACTCAGCCCAGAGTCATTTCCAGTGCAGCAGACGAAGGGAAGCAGCGGTAGTAACCCATTCATGTCACAACACATGGGGCCTCCAAAGCTTTCCGATGAAGAGCAAGCCGAATTTGAAAAATTACAAAAATTGGCCAACTCTCAAGCTGCTATAGAAGAATATAACCTGTCCGTGTTACTGGACAGTAGCACAAATGGAAACAGCACGGAACCTAATCTTAAAGACGATATTGGTGGGTTCTCACCAGAATATTTTAAGACAATCCCTGAGTTTGAAGGTGAAGTTAATCCAAAGACTGGAGAGGTTGGCGGACCCAAACAAGAACCCTTGAGACATGGTGACTGGTCGTTCAATGGTAGAGTGACTGATTTCTAAAAACATTCACTTGCTATTCTGTAGTCTTTTTGTACTATTGCTTTGGCTAAGTCTGTGCGAGGCTTTGTCGGATATATCGTGCGTGCTAATTACTTTTTGCTTGCCAGAAAATAATAAACACATACAAACACAATTACAAATACAAATGTATAGCGTTGTTGAGATTGCTATAATATGATGATAAATATGCTTTCGAGACAGCTTGTCAATCTCGTACCAATTCTGCTCTGCATTCAAACCCTCAAGTTGGAGATCAGGCTTTCCACATCCGCTATCTCAGATCCCAAAGTATTTCGAACTAAATCGATGATCTTCTTCTCCTTGATCAATCGCTTTTTCAAATTCACCAAATCCACCGAGTTGTCTGCACCACCACCACCACTACTAGACCCCACCTTGGAGAGTCCGTTGGTGTGAGTAATATTTTTAATATATTTCAACTGCTGCTGATAGTCGTGGAATTTTTTGGTCAAAGACGAGGCCTGAGAGTCAAGCTGCTCAATTTGATTGATCCAAACGCGTTCTTCTTTCGATAAAACCAAGTTTTTGTTTTGCAATTTGTAATCGCGTTGCAAATTTTTCAGCCTTTCGAGTAACGCAGTCAATCTACTGCCAGATAAATCTTGCTTTGTGCTCAATGAATCTAACCTCTCTTCCAATATCTCGTTCTTTTCTTCCAATTTTTTCATCCTCTCATCGCTCAACTCATCTGTAATTTTGTTGATTTGTGACTTCAATTCCTTGACCTGCATCAAGATTCTACAATGTAAGGCAAGACCAAATTTATTTAACGAAGCCATCCTTTGCTTCAAAATGTATTCTGACAACTTCAAAACATCTTTCAAAGATGTCTCATCGTCAAAAGCCAATGTCAGATCTGGATTGGTCTCAAATTCAAGCGCCAGGATGTTACCTAAAGCAGCAGTCTTTGATTGGTTCAAAAGATCAGTCAATTCAGAGTATGGACCTGCTAGGAGCGTTTGATATGAATATGACTTCAGCGAAATATCTTTTTGCTCGTACAGAGCGCTTTTCAACTCAAATCCTATTTTTTTGTGCTCGTTGGCATTACCACCATTTGCTCCTGCATCTGTGTCTTTGGATACTTTGAGCTCAACCACATCAACATTTAGCTTCCCAAGCTTGATGACGTATGTGTTTTCAGCATTACCTAAAATGCTCAAGCCTTCAAAATCTTTCTCATCCGACAATAACGTCAACTTGGCTCTGTTTTTGTCACTTGGGGTATCTAAAAACAACCCTGGATCACCCGACTTGATCGAGTCATTTAATTGCTGCCCCAATAGGCTGAAATCAAATTGAACAAGCTTAGAGTCGTTCAAAACAACAAAGTATTGATATGGTGCTAACGCTGGGCTGCAACCTGCCAACCGTATAGATGTGGGGATATTTTTTGTCAAAGGAATGTACTGTAGTGTTGACAAGGTCAACTCCTTGTCTTCATCATCGTACTTGCTCCAATCGACTTCACTATCTTCATCTTCATTATCTTCATCGAGAACAAGAGAATTCTCATTTCTGAAATTTGCATCTCGAGTTAAATCATTCCATCTCATGATCAATTCCTGGTCTTGAAACATAGCGAGACAAGCTCCGTTGCTCCAACTGGTAATAATGATATCGTGATCACCACATGGTATATGATCGATTTCGCAACCGTCGTAGTTGTACAAGGTGTCTGGGAATGGTGCTATTCTGAAAGGGCCCTGAACTTTGAGAGGCTCCCGAACAACAGGAGGGGTCAAATGATACATCAGTTTGACATTCCCGTCCATATCTAATTTAATCTCTCTCGGTGCCTTCTCCAAATTCTTGAACAAGGCAGATACATATTTGAGTTGTTGGAGGATATCAATTCTCCTAGTATCAGATTCCAGTTCTCTTAAAAAGAGGGTTGTCTCATCAAACAACTTTTTGACAAATTCTTGGGAAACAGCAAGACACGTAGGCGCAAATGGGTATAACGAATAGATATCTCCATCTCCACTAAAAATATATAATGTAAGACACAGAGATGGATTCTGCTGATTTGACGAACCAAGTGATATTGAGACTGGGTCAACAATACTGTTTGCCAATCCAAACCCGCCTGGAAACCCGCCTGGAAACCCGCCTGAATTATGTGCCAAATTCAAATCGGACTGAGGCGAGTCTGAGCTTATCGTCAAATCGAATGTTGATATGTGACAATTGGATGAAAGGATCACCAATTCGGAATCAAACCTAGCAATTGAACTCCAACTTAGATCCATGATGCAGTTATTCGAGCCATTGAAAATGGAGCTGCCTACTCGGAATGATCCTACCGAGATGAGCTCTGAAGAAAAGTTATCCATGAAACCAGGAGAGGGCAACGAACAGACCATGAGCTCTGACTTGTTAAAAGCTGCCAACAATGTGCCCGAATCGTTAATTACCAATTTTTGGATGTCATTTTCCAAGCCCTCCACCTTGAGCAACTTGTATTTGCTTTTTTCAGAAGTTATATCACAACATCTGATACATTTACCATTAGCAATGAACAACTCATCATCCCCTCTTGAGACAATCTTCTTTAAATTTTTCTCCAGTGCTGTTGATGTTGGAGAATAGCTAGTATTTGTCTGACTATGAGTGGTTTCGAAATCTAAAGAAGATGCCCCATAGAAAACAGGATGCGTCGACAACTTCTGCAAGAAAGGTGCAGACATGACGGATAGTAAATATCAATGACAAAGGCAACAATCGTTGGATAAGGCAGGCATCGTGTAGGATTAAATTTGAATTTGATCTCTTTCTATACAAACAAACGAGGCAAAATTTTATCTCAGTACACGACCGTTTGGATTTCACATTTTACATCTATACAGAAAGATACACGTTCCCTTCGTCTCTGATGACATAGAGCAGCCATATACCATTATGACTTCTTCCTATGATTTTTTTCGTAATTTTATATACAGATCTTCTTTCAATTTTTCCAAACCACAACCACTCCAATAAACAGATCAACCGTTCAAATGAGCAGTGAAGTTGTTCAGCTTGATCTTTGCGATGTTTTTCTTTCTCAACAGCTTCTTGGCCAGCCTTATAGGATCCAGTTCCAATTTCAGTTGTTGATATTCTTCATCCAATAATTTCCACAACCACTCAGGGTACTCCTCATCTGCCAACGCTACTGGCTCCGTCCCAGCCTTTTTGACTTTCAAATTCAATACCGTCCCTGCTGGACATATGGATTCGAGGTGAATGGATGTTGTGGCAAAATTCCTAATGACAAAGGGTTTCCCCAATAGACTAATTCCAGATCTTGTTATAGCGTTGAACATATTACTATTTACTGATGAATATCTAAAGTTCTTCACTCCTTCCATTTGAAATGAGAATTTTTTATTTTTTCAATTTATTCTAATATAAGAGACACAGCGTACAGCCCCAATTGACCTGCCTATTTGAGATGATAAACAAATCACACAACACTCGACAAACCACATCTCACACAATTGATAGGTTACTGTGATCCAAAGAAAGCCTAAATGTCCAGTAAGCCCCTCAAAAACCTCAAGTTCTGCTCCACCTCAGTGCCCTCAGATATCAGACTAGAGGTGGTGTCAAAAATCAAGGCCATGGGAGGTGAGCATTTCAGCCATTTGATGAGTGATGTGGACGTGCTTATTGTTGGTGACAGAGACACCGATAAGTATAGGTACTCGGTCAAGCATAGACTGGATATACGATTCGTGCGACCAAAGGCCATATACTCTCTCTATGACAATTGGGTGAAAGGTGGTGAGGGACAAGATACAGATTTAGACAAGTTGTTGCTACCAGTTTTCGACGGTATGAATATTTGCATTTCCAGAATCAATAAGCAAAGTGAGAAAAAGCTTGTGGTACAGTCTGTAATAGATAATAGTGGTTCTTTAACTGACTCATTGACCATAAATAATACCTGTGTGATAGCTACTGAGTGCTCAGGTAAAAGATACGAAAAAGCATTGGAATGGGGAATCCCAGTGGTACATACGAAATGGATCTCAGACTCCATAAAAAGAGGTGCTGCCATGGATTACAGTAGTTATGAAATCTCAAAAGTAAACTCAGTCGAGGACTTAGGACGAGGAGCATGTGATTGTTGGGAGGCATTGGATGAGATCAAAAGACAAACATTGAAGAGGTCTGCGAAAGCCACCACGATGACTAAATCCAATGGTATTGAAGATTTGGAGAGAACTGTGAAGGTGGCCAAGAGAGAGAACAGATTGTGGAATAACATCATGGGAAATGTTAAACCTCCAAATGTTGAGCATCTCCGTGATAAAGCGTGGGATACCAACGACATCGATAGTACCACCAATACAACAGCAATCCACGATGATAGCAGGTCACTGAGCAGGTTTGCATTTACCAAGCTGACAGCAAAAACTGCAGCTTTGGCAACTCTCAACAAATCACAGCTTTTTCTTGGATTGAATTTTGGCATCCATGGATTTCAAGATTCAGATCAGTTGAATAAACTAGGAAAAGTGATCAACTCCCACGGCGGAGACTTTACTGTCGAATTACAGACTGATGCGTCCATTATTACCCATTTGCTCATTCCATCTAGTATGACGGTTGCTCAATTAGATCCGAGTGTTGAACAATTGACCAGGCGATACGATATTCATTTGGTGACGGAGTGGTTTATTGAGAGATGTCTTCATTTTAACGAAATCAGATTTGACAAATGGGGCGTGCCTTTATTGCATGTAGACTTGAGACTCAACTTGAAAATATGCCTCAGTGGATTCACTGGGATTGAGCTTTTACATACAATTAAGTTGATTGAAAGACTTGGATGTGAGTACTGCGATACTTTAACAATGAAACGTGATTTACTCGTGGTGAACTTATCAATCATTGGATTGACAAAGGAAAACTCACCTAAACTATTTTCCTATAGGCATTCTGAAATAATCACTGGATCCGATTTCAATAAGACGGGATTGATTTCAACAAAAAATAAGATTAACGCCTGCAAAAAATGGGATATTCCAATAGTGTCAACGGCTTACTTGATGGAGCTGTCCCAGTTGGGCTATTTGCCAGAACTTTTGGACTACCAGTGGTGCATTTTCGCTCCGAAGACATTGGCTAAACCTAGGAGTTTAATGGAGTATGTTAAAAAGATAAGTGATGGAAACCTTGAAACGCCAGACCTGAAACCAAAACAACAGCAAATAATATCAACTTCTGCAACAACACCGTCAACCTCATCTCCTACCGCTATTGCTACAACTGCAATAACGTCAACTTCATTGACTTTGCCTAAATTGCCATCACCTTTGAAGAAGAAGAAAAAAAATTGGGGAAGGCTCATAGGAAGAGCGCAAGAATCTCAAATGAGTAAGGGTTTTCTTGATGACGCCAGTATTTCTGAACACCAAGTGGCTGAAGTAAATTACACGGAGCAGTCTACGCAGATCTCATATAATGATAAGACTAATGTTGAGGAGTTTCTGATGGGTGACAAGAGCAACCTAACGGCTAGGAGAGATACTAGAAACCATTTGAAAGAGCTAAACAACGAACTATGAAAAGTAGTGTATATTATATTCAAAATACCACTGGTATCAATCGAGAGATTTTTTTTTTCTTTGTCAAAATAAAGTGGAGGAATGAATGAACGGTGTGAAGTAAAGAGGAGCTACCATAATTGAATACGGTGATGTCGGAAAGCCAGGCGCTCAGACAAGACTACATATGTAAAGTGAGGTATCAAAATGATTTACCACCGCCACCATGTCCACCAAAGTTGTTGAAGTATACAACTTTTGACCCCAAAAGCTCCATATCAGATCCTGGCATTTTGAGTAACATGTTCAGAAAGGAGAATTTCAAAAACTTGATTCCATTGACTCAGGACTTGGGTATGCCCTTGAATCTTCTACAAATCCCAGGATTGATAGAGCGTAATGATGAAAAAAGTTTGATGGGTTCGAAAGATGGGTTTGTTTTGCATCCAGATGATCTGTTATTGTTGGTTGATCCACAATTTGCCAACACGGCAAAATCACAACCTGTCAGTTTCTTACGTAGGGCACAGTACATTGCAGAGAGGTCATCGTCACCTTCGAGTGGCTCTTCATCTCAACAGCAGCACCAACAACAGTTGTTGTCAACTTCGTCTTCGTTGCAAGACCACCACAGCAAAAGTTCCTCGGCGCATTCAATATTGGAAAGAAAGAGAAAGTTGGACGAAGAAACCAGTGCTGCAGCACAAGTACGCGCTGTGGAAACAACATTCGAGAAGGCTCAGGAGTTGGAAGAACTGGACCTTTCAGCAGTGGTGCATCCAACAAAGAGGAGGCTTAAGGCTAAGAAAGTGTGGAATTTTCTTCCTGATGTTTCATTGATTGACAAAAATTTTATAAGTCTTAAGTTTAACGGGAGTGCGTCGGTATCGCGTTCTTTGAAGAAAGGTGAAGGGTTACCAGAGAGTTTCCAGACTTCCATTTTCAGGCCTGTCAATACTGAACACGGTGAAGAATGGGTTTCTCTTTTCACGACGACAAATGCCGTTTCAGAGATTGTTAAGCAACAAATGAATGACACGAAGGAGAACATACCTATTGACGAGGCCTCGATATTAGATGAGGTTTCTGCCAAATACCAGTTTGACCATGTGAGAGATTATGACATGGTGTTCAAGAGGTTTGAAAACGAGAAGGAATTGGCAGTCAATTTTGATCAAGACTCCAACACAGCTTTTTTCGCTCCAATCAATGGAAAGATAGATTTGAAAAGAAGACGTATAACCCCAGCTTTGGAGAGAATTGTGAAGGAAAATACCGTAGATAGGCTTGAATTGAGCATTCGTGAGCCAACAACGTCAGAAGCGATCAAGAGAGATAATGCCAGATCAAGGTATGATCCGATTAATTATATCGAGCATGAAGAAGAAGAACTTGCTGACGAGAGCTTTGTCAGAGACGATAAGAATACTGATAAAGGTGATGATGAGGCGGTAGCACCTACTGAACTGAAGGAGAACGACAGTGGGGAAGATTCAAAGACTGATCAGGAGTAGATAAGTAAATCTTGCAAGAAAAAAAAAAAATCCACGAAACTATGTATATTAATTAATCATCTTCATCATAACAACTCGTATTTTTCCATGGCTGTGTAAACAACTTGTTTAAAGCTTCTCAGTCCCAAATTAGTACCAATTCTCTGGACACATTCAATGTCGTCGCATCCCTGTTGCTTATATTTGTGCCACAAAGTGTTCAAATTTTTGGTCAACAGATAAATGGGATGATTCTTCACTGCCAGTTTACGAGGTAGCTTTGTGACAGTTGTTAATCGTTTCGCTACCATGCCATTGGAGCCATGTATTATTGCAGCACAGTATTCCAACAACGGCCTCGGTGTTGCTAATTGGCTCAAATCCACCGGGTGTCGTGACAAGCTCTTCAGAGTCAGTCTAAGATGGTACAGACAAGGATCTCTTTCAATGCTGCGACAAAGTGCTAGCACTGAGTCTATTTGATCCTGTTGTAATGGAATCAACTCACCGTAACAACTATCGGCTATCTCAAGCAACGCCGTCTTGCAAAGCGAAAATTTTGATGTTCCGGCAGGGTATCTATCATACAAGCTTTGTTTGAGATATGGGGGTGGAGCTGGAAAAAGTCTAAATCTCAAGATGAGATCCGGCTCCAGCCACAACCCTTTCAACTCTAGCTTGTAGAGCACTCCCTTTGTGGAGCCCCAATGACTGAAGCACCGTATGGCATTGTAGCACTCTTCTGAATACAATGCATCATCTCCAAAAAACCTTTTTACGATGTCTCTCAAACAGGCACCTTCAATACGTTTAGCAGCCATGTGATCGGTGTGGAAGAAATTGATCTTCGAAGAGCAGAGTATAAGCAAACCAATATTTATGTGCTGTTTGGTGATCTTGGAAGCGAATCTCAACAGCTCGGAAGCAATTTTAGCAGGTGGCTTGTAAGAGGCATCATCGGGGTTACTGACACAAATCCCTTGGTCATACCATCTGTTCAATTCGATTTCACGGGCGGCTCCCATTATAGATAAGCAAAGTTCTGGAAAGTTAGATAAGACATTGTCAATGTTATGCAAGATGAAATAAGAAGATATCAAGGAGTACTGTTCTTTGAGCGTACTGAGATCCGGAGCCACAATCAAGTACTTGTTGCTCTCTCTGATGAGTTCGAATTTCTCATTGTTCACGAGCTTGTATTTGCGTCCATTTTTGATAAATTCTAATGCTTGATACTTCTCTGTTTTTGTATCTTCGGCTTCTTTCAATATCTGATCAGCAACATTGATCAAGTTAAGTGATATCTCTTCTAGCACCATGACCACTTTTAATTCTTTTGTGACGAATTCTTCTTCCTTCTGAAGTTTTCACAAAATTTATGATCAATCGATTTCCCAATTCGAAAAAGTAAACAAGATCTTCTCTCATCGTACATATACGAACATAGTGCATGATAAATCAAATATACCAAAATAGCATTTATCAGGTAGTGCATGATAATTTAAAGTTCTCTCAATTGGGTAATTACTTTAATTGCCAAATAGCGAAATGATTGTATAGATATTACAGTAGACTTCCTCTCGAAGAGAGGTTAATCTCATGATCGACAGGCGGATCTAGGAGAGGTGTGTTAATTCCAATCCTCGTATAAAAATAGGGAGTATCTTAATGTACCTAGTTTATATGGTGGAGTGAAAATGATCTCGAGATGGATGAATGTGAGTGAGTGATGACGCAAAAGTGATGCTGCTCTCACGTAATTTGTATACATGATGTTTGGAAAACAAATTTGACATCAAATTGTTTGATTTTGAACATGGATTTTGGTCAGATTGTACCAAGAATATCAAATCTACTGTTAGATTTTCTCTATCATCATCCTGCACATCTCTCATTCCAAAGTTAATAGTGTACAAATTGGGGCGCTCAAACACAGTTGTGGAAGAAATAATCTGATTACATAAGATTTGAAAAGAGGTTCGTTGCCAAATTTCTATCATTTCTTTGATGAGAACCCAATCTCAACAAGGCCGGTGTTGAAAAGCACTGGAAAAGATTATCCTGAAGGAATGTATTGTGTAATCAATTTAATTTTTTGTTTCTTAATTCATATATTATATAAAATGTTAAATCATCTTTTAGTGTACACAAACGGGTCGAAGTACTAATCCGGAGCTCTGGGTTATTTTAATCGCAAGAGAAAATAATGGGTTTTTCGTTTATGATAATTTTTGATCACATTCCTTCAGATTCAAAATTCAAAGATGGTAAATAAAATGTCTGTTCACATTCTACCAGCTTATTCTCGACCGGTTAAGTCCTTGAGCAACCAAAGACAGCAAAGCCAACTCCCGGTAAATCTTGAGATCTCAATGAAATGAGACAAGCATTACACTCAAGTAAAGATAAAATGATACATAACATAGTTATGGTTTTGGGTAATGACCAATATGTGACAGGTGGTCAAGAAATGGAATTACCTAATTGAGAAGTTTGGGGAGCTCACTGAATTCGCATAGGGGGTTTCCACGTCTGATGTGCACATTAGAAAATATTGTGGCGTCTGCATATCATGATCCCACCCACAAGGTATTGAAGACGAGGGTGATGCCCCAGTGGCATGATGGTCAAATGTTGAATCAATTCATTTTATTGCCTTTATATACGCCTGAGCGTTCTATAATTACCATATAAATTAAGATTAATAAATCTGAGCGGAATATGGCAACCGAGGTCACAGAAAAATGTTTTAAAGAGCTTCAACAGTGTTAAGTTCCTAATTGTCTCTCTAAAGGGCAATAAAACCTTGTCCCAATTGATAAGCTATTCAAAGGAAGTGAATTGGAAAAAGCGCAAAGATATAGAAATGGAGAAAAGAAAATCAGAAATCAGTACTTCGTGCTATCAAAACTCGAACCAACATAATTGGAAGAGATATCAGATTACTTCTGGAAGATTTGTCCATGTGATCTAATTGTCAAATTTTTTTTTTTTCAATTTCTTATTGCTTTTTTTGTCTATTTAAAAACTCGTTTGTGCGTCATCAATTCAAAACAGGGGCTGTCATTAATCGTTGCCAAGAAACCTTAATGTACTTAGATGCATCTCCTATTGTGAACTAAAGTCTTGATAGTGGGATGAGACAATCTCACATTAACGAACACTTCTCTTCAAATGCTCAACCCACACAAGGTGTTTATCTCATGTCTAATAACTAAACTTAGAAAACCTTGATCTGTTGAAAAAGAGATATCCGCCGTTACTTAACGAAAGTAAGAAAAAAACTGTGTAGCCCCGCTATCCAGCCTCGCCTCATCGGCACCGAAAATCAGCAAATTTACGACAAGTTGAAGCGGGCGGCATCAATTTTAAGAGTGACACACAACAACAACAACAACAACAACAACAACAACAACAACAGTAGCAGATGCTATGTCATTGTGATGGACTTGAAACACAACTATCTGCTTAAGAATCAGATCGATGATTTCTTTGCAAATAACTCAAACACGCATGGCGCTTGAAATTATGGAGAAGAAAAAACCAAAATAGGGCAACGGCTAATTGCAGATTTTTTTCATTCCTTCACATTTTTTATATTTAAACGACTCTTCAACCGTCGATCATCATGTCTCATGGCCGTGCGGATAATTAATCTTATTTATAAATCTATCAAAGATTTATAATTGTCACAAATCCGAATCCATTTAATAAGCTGAATATAGAACATGTCATCTTTATCCAAACAGCCACATCAGCATACACAAGATGTTGAATACCAGTCACCTTCAGCCCTTCCAGATTCAATGACATCACCATCACATAGCTTGGAAAACATAAACGAAAATAGTAAGGTCTTAGAGGACAAACTTAGTGATGCACATCTTCATCAACTTAGCGGTAAGAAACTCATCACCGTACTTCTTGGCATGTCCGTTGCCGTCTTTTTTGGATTTGTTGATCAAAGTGGTATCACTGTGGCTTTACCTGAGATTGCACAATCACTTAATGCAGAACAAACTATTTCATGGGCGAGGCACCGCTAATTTAATTTCTAATACTGTGTTCCAAGTCTTGTTTGGTCGGTTCAGCGATATATTTGGTCGTAAAAGCACATTGATTGGTGCGTTGGTGTTGTTATCCATTGGCGATTTGATCTGTGGGTTTTCAGTAAATGGGGTGATGTTGTATGTCTTCCGTGGTATTTGTGGGATAGGTCAAGGTGGCATTTCGAGTTTGTCAATGGTGATCGTATCAGATGTGACAACTTTGGAAACGAGGGGAAATTATCAAGGTATATTGGGTGCATTTATTGGTTTAGGAAATAGCCTTGGTCCATTCATATGCTCAGCTTTCATCTTACATTCAACATGGAGAAATTTTTATCACATGTTAGTCCCCTTCTTCATGGTTGGCGCCATTTGTGTCTACTACATCGTACCAGGTTCAAGCCCACCAATATCAAAGATGGAGAAAGTGAAAAACATTGATTTTTTTGGGTTTTTATTCAGTACCGCTGGTTTAATTTTGATCTTAATTCCGATAAACGGTGGTGGAAACACATATGCATGGGACAGTGCATTAGTGATTGGCATGCTTGTTGTGGGAAGTTTTTGCTTGGGATGTTTCCTATTTATTGAATGGAAAATAGCCAAATTACCCATGATCCCCTTAAGGCTATTTAAAAATAGATCGTTGTCCATTATCTTGTTACAAAGTTTTCTATTCGGTGCTTGTTACTTTGCTATGCCTTACTTCTTCTCATATTACTTCCAGTTGGTAAGAGGTTGGTCCACAATGATAACGTCATGTTTCACCTTGCTGATGTTAATGCCACAGTCAGTGTGCAGTATCATCTCAGGGGTTATCATATCCAAGACGGGCCATTTCATTCATGTGGTACGTGTTGCTTATTGCTTCAACTCATTGGCCACAGGTTTGCTTTTACTATGGGGCCCGCATACCAAGCCAGGTGTATGTGCCATAATTCTAATTTTGATTGGTGTTGGTAACGGTGGCATTTTCCAACCAACAATGGTGGCCGCACAGAGTCATGCCAGGTTGAGTGATAGATCGGTTGTAATCTCCACGAGAAATGTGATTAGATCTTTGGGAGGTGCAGTTGGATTAGCAGTATGCTCATTAATTTATTCAAATACCTTGTCGAGGGAGCTCGATGCAGATAAATACCTCTCCCACGCTACTAAGGTGTATATCCAGAAGAACTTATATTCCAAGATTGATTTTGATCACATCATTTCCAATGGAGAGCAAAATGTGATACGCAAATACTACATGTCTGCGATCAGAAATATGTTTTACTTATGGTTGCCGTGTATGCTTCTATCATTAGTCTTGACTCTGTTCCTCGAAGATCACGGGTTGCATTGTCTTGACCAAATAGATAATAACAGCACATCCAAAACTGAACATGAGGAGGAAATACTGCAGCATTTATCTAAAAGCTCATCTCATGAAGATGAAGTGATTGCAGAGTTAATCGCAGATAAGAATTCACAAGGACCGGCGTTTTAAGTCCGAGGATGAGATCTGATAGAGAACAAGGCGAATTTACTGGTAGCATCAATATTTCATACATATATGTATATCTTTTTAAAAGGGACGATTTGAAATCAACGGTGTTTAAATGAAACAAAATAGGAGTTAAGCGAAATTGATACAAGAATTCATTTTTCTTCTAAACGCCGCCGGTTACTTCCTTAAACCACAAAAAAAAAAAAATTCCGAAAAAAGAAACTCAGGACAGCCCTGTTTATATCTCAATCGTAGCCCACTAGTTGGCCTCAAACTGATTAAACCTTTTATTCATCATCAATTGTCAGCTATTCACTCATATTTAGGAACCCTTGTATATATTTATATATCTATAATAATAGTATCACCACCATCATATTGTCACCACCAGACAATGTCGTCACCAGCAGCAACATCCTTGTCCACAATACAACAAGAACAACAGTTGACAAGACCACCTGCTCCTGTTCTCAATAAGACTTTGAAGAAGAAATCCTTGATCTTGGAGGATGGTAACGTCTACAAGATTCAAAAAGTGAGACAGAGAAAGATTTTATCATGCATTCCATGCCACCAGAGAAAAATCAAATGTAGTAGAGGTGAAATTTGCGATCATTGCTTGAAGAACAATTTATCCTGTCAAAGGTTTATCAATGACTCCAAATTGGGCAGTTTAAAAAAACATGGCGGGATAAACAACAACAATAATAATAGCGATGACCGCAATAGTGGGAGCA
Organism: Nakazawaea anatomiae; assembly: GCA_030556755.1. NCBI lineage: Eukaryota > Fungi > Ascomycota > Pichiomycetes > Alaninales > Pachysolenaceae > Nakazawaea > Nakazawaea anatomiae. The sequence continues at coordinate 36,026 of JAKTUO010000059.1, read as the reverse complement.
ACAACAATAGTGAAACTGCTGATGACAGTACTCGGTCTGACAGGAAGAAGACAATTTCAAAGAAGAGATCGTCATCTTCCTCTTCAAATTGCCACAAACCTGCTTCCAGTGCCGTGACCAAACAGCAGCATCTGCAGCTGTCCTCATATTCGAAGAGACAAACAACTAGAAAGCCACTTTCCAGCAGCAAATTGAATCAGTCAGCATCATACCCCGCTTCTTCTTCTTCTTCCTCTTCCTCAGAATTTAATACCCTCTCTCACACAACAACCCCCCAATATCTCTCGTCATCTGAAACATCAACACCAGGTCAGATACCGATAGTGCCACAACAACAGCAACTACAAACACCATCGCCAGAGATCATCAACGACGCTCTTTCAAGGACAGCTCTGTCGTCACCATCTTTGCCCCCTTCACCATCACTTTCCATACTTATGGCTGAACCGGAAGCAGAGATGCCACCACTTCTTACAATAGACAACGAGAGGAACGAATCAAGCGATGAAGATGATGTTCTTAATCAGCAGGAAGAAGAAGAAGACCAAGAAAAAGAAAAACATAAACAACAACGACAACTACTACAATCTAGCCGTGACGAAGAAGTGCCTTCAGATTCTGATGTAGACACCAAAATGATTGCATTGCTGATATCTAGTCCGTTGTCATCGATAGCCGGGGAAGGTATCAGTGATGAATCCCCCAGATCCCTGGTAACGCAGCAGACGAGTATCTTCGCCGAAGATATTGACGGTCAGAAAGAACAGCAACAGCAATTCGAACATAAGCAATCCATAGAGCAGGTAAAACACCAGACGAGCCCAGAAACGTTGAGAATCTTCAATGTGATCGAACCGATAGTATCAGAGTTACCCACAAGACAAGTATCCGAATACTTACTTTCAATGTATGTGACCTCGATCAGTCCGTTGTTCCCTATCATTGACATCATGTCGTTCAAATTGAAGCACGAAGTCTTTTGGAATGCACGTTTGAACGAGTTAGCCAACGTGGAAAATTTATTCCTAAATGAACAGTGCTATGCTGGATTTGAAAACGTCAATGAATTGTTGGAGTTCTTATGGATGTATTTAGCCATCTTGTTCGCATCAAAAGTGGCACAATTCAAAGAACAACCTAGTCTACAGCAGCAACTGCAATCTGCAATCACAACATCCTCATTCTCCTCATCAGGAGAAGAGAAGAATGAGTTCGTGTCTGAGTCTGAAAAGTATAAAATTGACTTCACAAAATTGAATGATATCTTCTGTTCAAATTTCAAACAATTGGATACATTGCTGTTCCAGTTGAACTTGCTAGTGTTATCGTTCAGTGATTTGACCTCTGACAAATCTATGGTGTCTGTGTCAAAGTTGATCAGAATGGCCCAACATTACCACCTTGATCACGATCCAGTGATACACAAGAGCGTCAACAACAAGTGTCTTGTTCAATTGAACAGATTGATGTGGTGGAAAATATTTGAGTTGGACGATGCTGTATCTAGTTATCAATTCTTACCGACGAGTATCAAATTGAACGAGTTCGACACATGCTTACCACTGGAGGATGCTGACCAGTTGTTACCCACTATTGAAACCAATATTTCATCACCTATTTCAGCTTTTTGTAACTATACCATCTGTTTTCAAAACTCGAAGTCGAGATATTTTTTATTGGAGAATGAATTGAACCGTTTGTGGAATGGCTTGAACTCCTATTTGAACGATGAGGATATTGGCAATATGAAGATCAAAATCAATGATTTGTATATCTTCTGTTATTCATCGATAGTTACTCTAGAGAACGTTTCCAAGAGAATACAAGCTCAATTGGACTCACAAGAGAAACCCATCAATGGCAATATCTATTCGAGTTATTTGTACCAGCAGCTAAGATTTATCAAGTATGCCAAAATTGTACTTAATGTGTTGGCCGATAAGATTTTGATAAAGCTTCAAATAAGAATCTTGGCCACACCTTCAACGGTTATGAAACTGACCCATCATAGATATCAATATCAGGATAAGGCTCACAATATCAACTATAACCGGTTACCTTCACCACTAGAGAAATCACCGAAATCACAACAACAGTCGCAACACCAGCTAAATATACCAGCGACACCACCCTCAAGACTACCTGCAAAGACACAACTGAAGCTTCAATTCAAACTGTTGAATTTGAATTTGACAATCAATCAAAATACCACCAATTATTCATACAACGACTTATCGAACAGCTTGCTTGCCAGTTTGTTGCACTTGACTAATGAGTATATCAATTTGTATGAGACGAAGATGCCAATGGGTGAGGACTTGAGCTGCTACAACTGGGAGTTACGAAATTTTCTACCACTTGAAGAGATCATTCTTTTGATGACAATTCTTGTTGTTAATTTGAAACAGAGTAGGCACCACAATGCTGATAATGCTCATGATAAGGGTACCGACAAGCGCACTCAGCCGTCTTCTCAAAATAACGATATTCAGTTGAAAGTGAATTTAATCGACAGGTGTGTTGACATCCTACTTCTGAACTGGACTGATAAGCTTCCTGGGTTAAATAAGACGATAAGCATAATGGAATCAGTGTGGACGTTGATCAAATACAAGTACACTCTTAAGCCTAACTCACAACAGTTTCGTGTACCACAGCCTTCATTATCACCATCTCTGCAATCGATCCCCTCGAGTCAAAAAAGAACCACCATCTCGTGCTCCGAGATAGCTCCTCGTGCGATGAGAGGTCAAGACAGTGTAACAGTTTATTCATATCCAATGGATAATCTCGATGATGAAGATATCAACAGAAACACGGTCGACTCATTCATGATGCATCTTGCTGGCAACAATAACAATTTCAATGACGAAGACAATAATGCAAGAGCAGTAACAGCAACATCAACAACAACAACAGGGGAGACTACTTTTAGTTCAGACGAGAGTGTCAGCCACGATAACAACGACAGTAACATGAGCATGCTGGATGAGTCGAAGAGGTATTCACATGATTTACAGGAGAATGTTGGCGGTAATGATAGCGGTAATCTTGTTGGAGATGCAGCAAGACCGAAGGATGCGGAAATGACCTTGGGCAAACTTGAAAGCGAGGTTGAATATGGTTTGCAGATGATGGAGAAGGATGTTGAGGATGAGGAGAAGTATTTCAAAAGTTTGAAAGATGGGTTAGGTGACTTATACCAAATGATGATTTACTTGTAAATGTGTGTATATGAATTGATATTTTTTAAACGACCATTTTTCACTATCAAAAAAAAAAGTTACTGGAAAGAAGTAAGATGTGTTATGTTCTTAGGAATTGATATTTATATGGGGAAAGAAGTTGCATCACAACAACCGATTTCAAATTGTATATCAATCAATTGCCAACCCCGTATCTTCCCATCACATTTGTTACTATACACACATATACATATACACACTTGACCAAATAGGTATTTAATAACCAGTGCTTTGCACAATGGCACCTTTGAATCCAACTGCCAATAAGTGCTACACCGTCTCCTACCCTATTGACAACGAGGACGATCGATTGAACTTGAAATTGAGAACAGGCGCGGCCACATGTATTATATATAGTAGAATATTCGCTCACGGTGGACTCACATTGGGATTAAATTTGCCTGAGATCAGCTTACTGAATTTGGAAAATGAGTTATTGAAATATTCCAAACAGAAACAACGAACAAGAGGAGATGATGATCAAATTGACCAACATAGTGAGCAACAAGAGGAAGAGAGATCTTGGAATCAGTACATCTCGAATGAGTTGTTCGAATTGAATATAACTGAGAGAAGATGGATAAGAAGACATGCCCTTGAGAATAATTCAGAGATTTCCTCAACAACCACACCCGATCCGGAGAGAATACGGCCAAGATCACGCTTATTTCACACCATCATATGCAATGAGGACAACCTTTACCTCTCTGGTGGATTAGTATTGAACCTGAATAATAAATTCGAACCCATCTCGGATCTCTGGATGTTCGCTTTGAGCGAAGAAAAATGGACTTGTCTTTGTAGTGGGAGTTCCACCAACAAAGGCCGTTTTGGCCACTCGATGTTGTTTTACAACTACACTTCTTCTTTCAACAAGAAGAATCATCAGGGATTGCTCATCGTTGGTGGCAAGACCACTAACGATGTAAAAGTGCCTGAATTTGATTTTTTTGATTTGACTGAAAGAAAATGGATCAGTGACGTCAAAAAGATTCTCCCTATGGAAGATTTGCGAATACGATTACCCAACAAGACAGAAAAGACACAAAAGAAAGTGGTGTTCACAAGTGCATCTGACAGTGCATTCACCATCTTTTGCACCCATAACAATACCACCCAAACGGCAACTCACTCATTGATTGGGTATACCAAGATGGAACAACCCATCAATAATGGAGCAAACAATGGGAATCCTTTGATAGAATTTTCACTTGAGCTGAACGCTTTGGGTAAGAGATTGCCGGTCAAAGCAGACAATTTTAAAAAAAAAGTGAGCGTGCCATTTGACTTGTCATTTACAAATATTGGATCTTTTGGAGACCATTTGATAGTAATGGGCTTTGCAAAGGGCCAGGAGCACATCTCAATATATTTATATCATAAGCCTAGTGGTACATGGTCAAAATTGAAAGCTTGCTGTGACCATGATTTGTACAGCCACAAGATCAGTAGAGGCTACGTTTGGGCCTCACATCATCGAGTCATCCTACTTGGTGACCTCACAATGCATGATACTGCCCCAAGTATCCAGTATTTCAATTTGTACATGACAGTTTCATTACCATTCGTCAATGTGACTGGTAACTCGAGTTACTACTCCAATGATGCGCAACAACAATCACAACATTTCAATTCTCAAAATCAACCTCTGCATTACAATAAAAGCTTCATAGAATATTCCAGATATGTGGCGCCACAGGTACAGATGACGTCTATCAAATCTGCATTCCCACCCTATGCAGTGACGTTAGGTAAGAATGCGTTTGAAAGATTTGGCTATTCGATTGCAGATTTCGAATTTATGAGTGCGGATGGCGATAGTGTTCCCATACCTTCCATGTTGTGCAGAAAAAGATGGGGCAGATGTTTTGAGATGTTGATTGCAAAAGGATATGTTCGCGCAGTAGACAATTTCGAGAAATCCAGTGTCAATAACGAATTTTTCACTACTCAAGAGGAAACCAAATCTGAGACGATATTAATGAAAGAGCCTTCAGAGGAGACTCACGAGAAACAACAACAGCAACATCATCTATTTCACCAATCACAGCAACAACAACCGCAGTTTAGGATCCCATTTCAAGATAACAATGCTGACCAGCAATTTCTAAAACCACTGGTTACAACCCCAGCGAGTGAATCATCCAGAAAATTGAGTGCTGCTTCGACATCGTCATTGATGGAATCGACTAGTAGTCTTGACAGTCCAAAAGCACCGCAGTTGCCACCGTCAAGACCACAGCCTTCCGAACCGGCACCTCAATTGCCTAAACAGCTGAAGAACTCTGGGGGTTCTATGAGATCGCCTTCTGCATCGTCTTCACCAAGAGGCTCGATATCTGGTGGTTTACAACCATTTTCACTGCTAGAAAAGCCTTCCAATAAGGATAGTCATTTGAAAGAGCAAACTTCTTATGGTGGTGGTAGATCAAGGTTGGGATCCAAAGGCTCATTGCTCTTTGGAAGTGATGAAACATCCTCCATACATAATACAAAAAGTTCGACTTCGACATTGAACAATTCTTTTCTATCGAGCCGACAGCCGTCGACTAAATTTGTATCCCTGCAGCTTGACCTGCATTCGTCGAAGATGGAACCATTGCTTTTACCAAGGGCCATATACTTGCCCTTTGCAACACTCACAGTTAGGGCTTTACAAGAGTTTTTATCAACGGGTCAAGTTGGCAGCAAATGGCCCATAGTACCTACAACATTGGATATCATCTTGATATCCAAATTTTATGAGTTGCCCTTATTGTACGATTTAGTCTTAGAAGTGTTGTATTCAATCATCGGCAATAAAGAAAATCAGGTCCTTGCAGAGGCTAATGATCTCACTCAACAATACATCGATCACATGCTCAAAGCTGGCGAACCACTGGATAAAATCATTCCACCGAAATTTACCTGCTTAGAAGGCTTCGCTGATTTTTTGTCCAAATTTAACGATGGTGTCATCGATACACGTATTTTGAAGAGAATCAGCAAGTCCAAGTATAGAAAGGAAAGTATCGATGATTGCAGAAGAAAAAGAAGTCTGGACTCACTGTCAACAAGTAATTCTTCCAAAATGAAAGATTTCTCACCGTTATCTACCGCACAACCTCAGCAACAGCCATCAATATCTCCACATCAGCAACAGCCATTGATAACTCCACACCAGCAACAATCACAACAACTGCAACAACCGTTTTCAAAGGAGGAAGAAGAGATCGAAGAAGGAGATCCGCGATACAAGTCAGAGGATGATAACGTAAACATTAGCAGCAATCCTGAAGATGGGCCAAACCTCAGCGATAGCTCTTCTTCAGATGGACTAGGAGTAGGAATAGGCTTGGTCCCACAACTGCCGTTAGAGAATACACCGGAGTCGGCTTCCAGAGAGAATTCCACAACAGGAGGAAGTATACCGATGAATAGACCAAGTGAGAGCCAAAGGACTATTAGTTCAAGTACTTTAAGCAATAACAATAAAAAGGCTTCTGCATCGTCTTCTAGTATGAGAGTTTATCAGTTCTCTGGAGGCGCAGATAGTACTTGGCCCACGTTGGGCGAATTAACTGCGGTGAATGCACCAGCGTGCACTGATATCATACTTGATTTCATCTATGAAATAGCAGCGTTAGCTGGTGACATGAAGTTGATAGTTCGTGCTGCAAATATATTTGACATATCACGAAATTTTGAAGTTGAGAAAAGAGAAATTTTGAGAGTGATGGGGCAGAATGTGATGGATTCGACAGCTAATAGTGCTACGATAACCACACCAAGGCTATCACAACAAAAATCAAGAAGCTTGTTTGGCAAATTTGATATTGGTGGTGGTAGTAGCTCTCAAAGCAGCAGTAGATATGAAAAAAGAGGATCCATCTCATCAATTCTTTCCAACGCGGACAGCAGCCACTCAGCGGAAATGGTTGGGTCATCGTCGTCATTGCCAGTGAACAATACCAATAACAACATGAGATTGCCTTCTCAGTTGAGCAATGCGGCTACTCAGCTGCTGTCTTCTTCGTCTTCGTCGTCGAACAACCTCGAAAGAATGGCCACATTTGATTCTTCTAAGTCAATACTCAGTTCATCTGGGTTCGGAAAAATGAGCAGTGGTGGTGGTAGTGTGCTTCTGACCCCAGTGAAAATTAAAAAGCTGGTAGTAACAGAAGGTAACATATCACCAACGGTGACTAATGATAGCTTAACGAGTGATGAAAGTAAAGTTAAAGGACCTTTGAGATTGACAGGATTTTTGAAGAAGAAATAGATGAAAATAAATGGGGGTTTCAGCAAACGGACAGGCGTTCTCCATAATACAAGGTTTGCTATTAACAGAGGCTGTTGTGAGTGGGTATGTTATTTTCAGTATTATTAAGTATGTATCGGCAGAACCACTTAAATTGCAAGGCGGGCTTCTTCAACACGAAAGAAATACATGAAATGAAATTGTGAAGAGTTTCATGTAATAAAAAAATAATTTCTTCACAACCACCTCATCACGTACTGTTTCCCTACTAGTTGCGTTATAGACACTCTACATCGCCACGATCACCACACATGTCTGTCACCACTACCTCCGGTGATGGCACTGGAGATACACAATCTACTGTTAGCCTGACAGCTCCAGAACAGAGCCGTTTTTCACTGCAACAACAACAACCATCACAACCGCACCCTACTACTATAAGAAACCATGATCAAAGTCGTGCACAGTATACATATTCACCTTCATCTCATCACTTCCAATTGCAACAACAACAACAACAACAACAACCAAAATATTACAACTCCTACCCCTTCACATCAGCCGATGCTCCAGCTACAGGCTCTGATTTCCAGCATATTCAACCCACAGCAAACATCTCTGCTTCATTGACATCCTTACCCTCACAATTGCCGCATCAACAACATCAACAATTGCGAGAACACCAAATTCAGCAACAGATCGACAATAACAACAAAGTCTATTTGTCTGCTGATTTCAACAACAATTCTATGGCCACATCGTTACCGTCACTCAATCATAAATCGACGATGCCACCACTACTGACCACAACTGCTGGTTTGAGCAAAATTTCATCCTCGACACATTCTGCTGATACGAATAATGCCATCAACACCAGTAACAATAATATCGCGTTTCCATCGCTTCGACAACGGTTACCAACAGAAACAAAATTCTCCACCACTTTTTGGGAAGATGAGAATACAATTTGTTACCAAGTTGAGGCTCGTGGAGTACCCGTGTCGAGGCGAGAAGATACGAATTTCATTAATGGCACCAAATTGTTAAACGTTGTGGGCATGACTAGAGGTAGACGAGACGGAATCTTGAAAAGTGAAAAGATTAGATATGTGGTGAAGATAGGCGCGATGAACTTGAAAGGGGTGTGGATTCCTTTTGATCGAGCGGTTCAATTGGCAACCAGTGAAGGCGTTGTAGATTTGCTATATCCATTGTTTGTGAGAGACATCAAGACTTTTTATCTGGAAAATATCCTGAGTCACTCAACTGCACAACCCCAAGATATGACAGCAACTGGTAATGATGACGAGAGTCTCAAATTCAGAAAGAGAAGTTCCAAGTCGAAGAGGGACGATGATGACCAACATCAATTTCAACAGCAAGAACAGTCACCCTCACTGTATCACCTGCCTTATTCTCAATATCAACAAGGTACCACCCCATACGGCAATGCTTCCTACTACGCTCCTCAATCTCAACCACAGCAACACCCCCAATACAGCAATTCTGGACCTGGGTACTACACATCATACCAGCAAAGACTTCAACAACAACAACCGCCACTTATCTACCAACAGCAGCAACAGAGACCCCACCAGCAACAATCACCACTCATCTACCAACAGCAACAACAATCACAATACGAACCTCAGCTGTATTCTCGGAGTCAAAATACACAACCACAGCTTCAGCAACATCAGCAACAACCCTTTACGCAACAATACCTGTCTTTGCTGCCTCAACAACAAGAATACGTCCAACAGTACTATAACTACTACCGACAGTTTCAGCCACAGCAGCTGCAACTGCTGCTGCTGCCACAGCCGCAACTGCAAACGGGAGTGACTTCTAATCAACCATATCAGGGCATGCCCTACCAGCCACAGCAACCTCCTTCGGAGAAATAGTGATAGCTGGATTTTCAAACATAACCATAGGAAATGTTGAAGATACGACTATTACAGGACATTCAATTAAGAGGGAATGGAATTTCTCAAGATGATTTTATATAGACTGGTAAATTCATACTAAGGAAATTGATCTCGAATATTCAACCCCTTGACATCAAAATTCAATATATCTCTTCATTTTTGGTTATAAAGAAGATCAATCAATGATCTTCTAGCGTAAAAGGTTTAAAAGCTTTTGCAATCATTTCAAAACTCGAAGTACACTACCACAGCAAAAGATGATATCAAAACATTTCGATCAATCACATTATTAGATATGTATAGGTAATAAATCTTATTCGCCAAAAGATAAATAAAAACAATTAATTTTCCATAGCGATTGTTACAAACCGACGACTACCTAGACTTATCCTTGATCCAATGGCCAGTTTATTTGAATCCAAATGGTAATGATGACAGGTTCACAGTATCGTCACACGACGCAAGAGACATCTCCAAAGACTAGGATATCAATAAGACATACGAGCTGATGCAACTTTTGATAGGAAAAGTTTTGACAAAGTCAATCTGTGTTTCTAATTGGTCTGTCAAAATGTTGAAGTCTCTAATTGGTCTGCCAACAACTAAAATCAAACCTACTGTATACCAAGCGAAGTTGCACCGTTAATTGTCACATCCAATGTGGTTGCATTATCGCAAGGAGAAAGGTATTGCTGCGAAGACCTATTCACTATAAAGATCAACAAATTCACCATTATTCAGAAGTGCAACTTTGGCAAAGCTCGCACTCCGAAATGGTGTCAGTGTTGCCACATTTTTGAACTCTTTTGGGTCATTTGGAGAGGTACAGTTAGTTAGTTGTCTTGCCAGAATTGTATCGGCAAACGAGAAGCAGAATCAACTTCAAGATCATCCCCAGTTTTTGATGCGGACGGCAAAAAGATTGAAGAGATCTCCAGATAACATGGTGTCTGGGGGTTTGATCACGAAGAATGTGTTTCTGGTGAGTACGGCTTTACACTATCCTTGCTTCAAATACTGCGGCTGATAGAGAAGGTAAAAAGTGATTTTTTTTTTGCTTTTCCAGAGAAGTTCTTGTCGCTTTTGTGGTCGATCTATGTTTTAAAAAATCAATGAGCGCTACATTTGATCATATAAAAAAATTGTTTGATGATCCCTTTCAACTTAATACATTTGTTTCCTCATCAGATATATCAAACACAATTAACAGCAATAAATTATTGACACACCTCAGCGTCAAATCAAATTCTAATCATCTGATTAAACACACACACACTTAATAACAAAAGCTCAACAACATATACACAACCTCCACATTTGAACGAAGCCACTAGACTCAAATTCGATTCTTATTTTATTCATCTGACTTTGAACAGCTACAATTATCATTGATACCGAAAGAAAAAATTGCCAACACCAATCATGACGGGTTTCAGAATTTTGCTGCATAGGGCCAGGATGAGATGCCATAGGATGAAAATGGAACACTTCCACAGGAAACATGATATCAATGATGGACTACTGATCATCACAGAGCGTGACTCTAACGATGTTTTGCTCGCTTCAAGAACGTCTTCAATCAATTTGGCAGGAGATGACCTTGTTGAAAGGTCGCTCTCACAAGATTCACAGAATCTTCAAGAACATCCAGCGCTTACAAAAAACGATATCAATACATGCCTCATTGGAAATCCATGCCTCATTGGCAATACATGCCTCATTGGCGCTTACCAAAAAGATGAAACTGAGGGATTACAACAACCACCAACAGTCAAACCATATTGCCTTAAACCAGAATCAAATTCATTACTGAAAAACAAGGATTCAGCCATCAGAGCCAAAGATTTATTCATGGGCTCAGCTGAAGAATCATATACACCAGATATTGTACAAAACGGTGATGAGAACCCTCACGGGATTCTCAAACGTATTTTCGGTTTTGGCGCTGTAAGAAGACATCATAAATTTGCTAGTGTGACTTCTCCAATTATTGAACGCGACCCTTCCTTCAATATGGAAGAAGACTTACAACACCCAGAAACTCATACTGCTACCGATGTACAATCTCAGGATTTTTTTATCATCGATTTAATTGAGCTCGTCCGCCCTACAAGCTCAAAGCGTGAAGCATATATACCAGATATTGCTCAAATTGGTGATGAGAACTCTCACTGGTTTCTCAAGTTTCTCAAGAGGTTTTTCGGTTTTGGTGCCAAAAGAAGACATCAAAAATTTGCCAATGTTAGTCTTCCAATTATTGAGTGCGACCCTTCCTTCAATATGGAAGAAGAATTACAACAGCCAGAAACTCATACTGCTACCGATGACCAATCTCAGGAATATTTTATTACCGATTTACTTGATCTCTTCCGTCCTACAAGCTCACAGCGTGAAACATATACACCTGGTGTTGCACATAACGTTCTCAACTTTCTCAAGCGGATTTTCAGATTTGGGGCGGTAAGAAGACATCTAAAATTTGCCAGTGTTAGTCTTCCAATTATTGAACGCGCCCCTTCCTTCAATATGGAAGAAGACTTACAACAGCCAGATACTCCTATTGCTGCCGATGAACAATCTCAGGAATTTCTTATTACCGATTTATTTGATCTCGTCAGTCTTCCTATCATTGAACGCGACCCTTCCTTCAATATAGAAGAAGACTTCCAACAGCAAGAGACTTATACTGCTATCGGTGAACAATGTAAGGAAATTCTTGTTAACGAACTAATTGACTTGTACAATGAGGAATGTCGTTGCGTTAGCTGTATTGGAAAAGTTGGTGACGGATACAACTCTAGAGATACAGCTTGGGAGACTGTTGAAAGCAGATACTCTTTGCAAGAAGACTTGGTTTCTATGGGATACCAGACTTCAACTGCCTATGGCTCTCCAAACTCATCACTCAACTCTGGAACAGCTACAAAAAGTTGTTTGAAGCAGCCTGGTCAGAAGAGTCCACCAAAAACTGTCAGTTTCAGTCCCTACGTGACTTTTATGAGTGACGATGAACTAAGTTACGCTCCGACAAAACAAGAAGCCGTATACACCTATGAACCAAAGTCAAGTTCTTCCAAAACTGACTCAATTCGCAGCGCTGGCGCTGCTATATTGGGAAAGCTCAACAACTTCGATATCCATTTAACAAAATCATTCAAATTGAGGCATATTCACCATAAACCGAACAGAGGGAAGCTGAAGCAAGAAGAGTACTCCAGCGTCAACCAAGAGGAAGAAGAGGACATGGGTCCCAATAACGGTATCGATACTACTAGGGAACCAGACTTATTCGAGGAATTCAATATGTTCCTTGAAAAACATAGGGAGAACAACAGAGGTGATGCTGATTCCGATGAACCTATTATCCGAGACTCCAATGGAGTGATTTTACTGAATAATATGGTTGAAGCATGGGCTTTCTTCGTTCGTCAAAAATTGTATCTATAAAAAATCGGTTGACTTGAAGTTGCAACCGTAGGCCTACTGCCATTTTAGCATATAAATATACATATACTTATACTTATACCTATACATAAACATATACATATACATACACATATACACTTACATATAAAATATATTTAACAAAGTATCGTTATACATCAAACGATATTGTTGTCGTGTTTTACGTAACTCTATTTCCGCTATTGGTTATAATATATATCATTGTTATTATCGTTTTCACTTTGGTTTTTATAAAAAACTCGGTGATTTATCATTTATCAGTACATATCATAGTGATTTGTATGGACACATCAAAAATCTTGTTTCAATTACCATACAAATCAACACCACCAACAGCCCAAATTTCAATTTCGTCCTCGTACCTATCACTGAACATTGTCTCCTGGTCACCTCCAGCGGCAATTCTCTCTCTTTCAACTTTGGCTAACCTTACAGCCACCCTCTTAGAATAATCACCAATAGACCTCACCTGAATACTTTGTCCCGATATGGTAGTCAAAGTGCTTGTAGAGGATAACTTTTCGAACCAGGAGTTGAAAAATTCTAGCTTTTCATCGTTGACGAAGTTAAAAATGGCCAAAAATGCCTTCTCTGCCGCCAACTTAATCGGTATAATAACGTCCCTAACGCACGCAAACACAGATGGAGCAATAATATCGATATGCGGCCTTATAACGTCATTCAACTTGAATCGGGCTATGGTTCTGACTGAGACCAACGACAACCTTCTGGTGTCAAGAGAAGTACTATTGGGCTTAGTCATAGAAATAGCAAGGGTTTTGACAAGCTCTTCAACAACTTCAGCAGGAATTTCAAAGTTGGACAGCGAGTTTTCTGAAAAAGGTGACTTCTTCTCGTTCTGCAAAAGTAAGAACTTACTTGCCGCAAGTACACCATTATCACTAATGTAAGCTGAACTGAATTCGCAGCAAGTATTGATGAAAGCACCAATCTCAGCAATCAAACCAGTTTCAAAGACATGAGATGGAGAGTCTCTCAAAAAGGCATTTAATGTCAACACGGCAAATTTACCAGAGTCAGCATTTCCAAGATCAGCCTCCAATACCCTTGATCTCAAAACTTTGATCAGCTCATCATGAGTCAAAATTTTGGATAAACTGCCAACCAACCTGGCATATGCGACAGCCATTTTTTCGTCAGCATTAGACATCTCTTCCTCGACTAAATTCATAACACTGTTTTTCGAAGCCTCGTTCATTTTTGTTCCAGCCTTGTTGACAACTTCCAATAACAGCTTCAACATAGCGGTCCTGACACCAGGTTCTGTAGCTTGTTTAGCACCACCAACCAACTCGGCTACCAATGGATCAACCCTTGGCTGGAACTCAATCAAGGTACCCAAAGCCTTAGCAGCACGCGACCTTAAAGTCTCATTAGAAGGATCAGAAAGAGACTTGACAAAAGTTCTCTGCAATTGAGGAATGAAAGGCCGTAACAATTGAGGAATTTTGGAGAACAAAACATTCAAAGCATATAATATGGCCGCCTTGACATCACCAGAAAATCTTTCACCAATAACTCTGATCAACGGACCAACAATAACTGTCACGAAAGGTTTCAAATTACCTGCTGGGGTTTTCTCCACGATATCAGCAATACCCAACGCAGAAGCCTCTCTTTGTTCTGTTGTACCATACATTAACCCATGAAGGAAAATTGGCAATATAGAGTTTGGTCCTCTTGGTAATGCAAATCCGGCTAAATCTGAACCAGCAACACCAGTGATTGATAAAGCTTGACGTGCAGGCTTTACCAATTTCTCCAAATGCTCTTTACTCTGTCTCTTGACCAACTCATTTAATGCGTTAAACGACGCCAAAACAACTGAATCATCTTTATCGTCTAACGACATAATACAGTGTGTAACAATGTCCTGTGTGTAAATTGTGTAATCGAGATGTGTACCTTTGAAGAATGGTGCCAATCTCTCATATATTATCGCACGCTTCTTGGAATCTTCGTTTTTGATCAAAGCCAACAATTGTTGTAACAAAGGATGCAAACCCTCATCATTGTTGACCGATAATAACACTCTGTCAAAAGAGTCTTTGATCTCATCGTTTTCGTCGTTCACAGTGAGTAACCGATTAATGAAAGCGTTAATGATAGTGGACAAACGCTTATATAATGCAGTTCCAGCTACTTCGGCCAATGATGCCAAAGCACGTGCTTTGAAAGCATCTATTGGAGGCGAGATCAATGACGGGATAAGAATTGGGAAAATGACATCAGACTTGGTAGACATGATATCTTGCAATGCTAGCAATGCATTTTCAGAATCTTCGGAACTCAACATATTCAACAACAGCGGAATGATTTCATCAACAGCGGCATCACCAATGACATCTTGTAAGATATCGAATGCAGATGCAGCTGCTTCTCTGACATCCTCGTTTGAATCAACAAGTGCGTCACGAACGATGCCAACAAATGCTGGTTGATGTTCCCTCACCGAGTCAACAGGTGAAGACTCAATAAGCTCTCTGACAGCAATACAAATACCTTGTTTGGCGTCCGAATCGCTTGATACCAACTCTTCTTCCAAGGTTGGCAACAATGCTGACAAAGCATTACCACCAACACGACGTACCAATTCACCCAAAGTCTGAGCTGCAATAGCTCGTTGATCTTCATCAGAAGATGCAAGACGACGGACAATAATAGTGGTGAGTGTTGGCAAGATTTCTTTGACCGTTCTTGGAGTATTGGCAACAAGCGCTTTCCATATATCAACGGTTGCATTACG
Organism: Nakazawaea anatomiae; assembly: GCA_030556755.1. Classification (NCBI taxonomy): domain Eukaryota; kingdom Fungi; phylum Ascomycota; class Pichiomycetes; order Alaninales; family Pachysolenaceae; genus Nakazawaea; species Nakazawaea anatomiae. Next base: position 20,378 of record JAKTUO010000059.1, on the reverse strand, counting down.
TACCAATCCACTAACATCTTGACGACATACGAACAACAAAGCCAATACACGATCTCTTTTCTCTTGACCAAGGATTTCGACAAGAGCAACTCCCGCGCTATTGTGCTCAATTTCTTCCTCCGACAGCTCCAACTTACCAGTGATACCGGTAATTTGGAACAATAATTCTCCCGTAAGCTCGACGGAAGAGAGACGAATACGATAGTTCAAATCTGACAAACCTTGCTCCAACTCTGGTAACAACAAATCAACAGCCTTAGTGGCATAATTTTTTACGATCAATCTTGCCGCTTTCAAAGCAGTTTCACGGACTTCTTCCTCTGCTGCTAAACCTTCAAGTATCACCGGAATAACTCTGTCCAAATATTGTGAGAACTGCATACCAAAACAAACTGGAAGGAAAAGCAACAATGGCATAAATCCTGCACGAACATCTGCACGCCCACTCGAAGCATTTGTCAAAATAGTTGGCAATAACTCCTCCAATTTGGAAGTACCCAATGCACTGACAATTTCAGAAAGAGCTTGAGCAGAGCCAAGACGATCGGCAACTTTCTCTTCATCTTGCAATGTTCTCAAAAGACGTGGGATAAGATCTGGGAATTGATCTTCACCCAACTTCTCAACCAAGGAACCTAGGGCCCTGGCAGCAGTAGCTCTTGTGGCAGGTACCGGATCAACCATGGAAACTTCCAACTCGGACACTAACTCAGGCAAGTAAGGCATCAAATCTTTGCTGTCAACAAGAATTGACATGTTACCAACAATTTGACAAGCCTTTCTCTTCGTTGACGCAGATCTATCATGCATACCACGATGTATGACATGGATGATAAGAGCCAATGATGGCCCGTCGATATAATGGACAAACTGGGTTTCGATCAAAGCGTTCAAGGCATCATCTGTGTACTTTGTTGGGTCACCAATGGCTTTGATCAAAGTTGGAACCAAAGATTGAATCTCTGGGTTTCTGATAACTTCACCGAACCTTTTTAAGGCCAGGTCTGCCGATTTACGAACCTCTTTGTGCGAATCGTTCAAAACGGCAACAATTTCAGGAACAATTGTAGACAATGAGGAAGACAACTGAGCCGGATCCAAGTAAGCCATCGAACCTAACAAGTCCACAGAACCTCTCTTAGTTCTCCACAGAATATCATCCAAGTTCCTTATAGCTAATGGGATCAATTGTTTGACACCATAAGAAGTAGTGTTTTTCATGATAACTCTTGCAGCGTAATCAGTAGCCTCACGCACTTCGGCATTGCTATCACCCAACAGCTTCAAAATGATAGGCAAAACTTCAATAACATATGGTTCGAAAAATTTACCCAAGCTCTGCGACAAACATTCAATGGCAAACGAAACACCTTCTCTACGTTTGGCATCTTTCTTGTCTTCCGAAGCTTCAATCAAGTTACGAATTATATCATAATTGGCCAATGAAGCAATACCTGCACCTTTGACTAAACCTGCAATACCATATGCTGCACCACGTCTTATCGCCAATGTTGGACTTTCAAATAACTTCTTGAACAAGTCATCAAAATATTTTCGTGGCTCAAATAACTTGACCAATGGAGCGAGACATTCGGAGACAGCGAACTGAACATCTTCGGATGGGGTATCAAGAGTTTTGATCAACTTGTTAACAACTCTTTCAATTCTTTCGTCATTTGGTTTTAAATGCTTGGCTAATGAACCGTAAAGAATGATGACACTCTCTCTGATGTTGTCCTGGATTTTGGAGCCTTCATCCTTCGCACTCAAAACTCTCTCAAAAACTGGAATCAATGTCTCGATATACTCATATCCGTGTTTGTTGATAATTGCGACACCAGCTTCTTGCAATTCTTGACGGACTATCGGCTCCTTGTCACCAAGGGCACCATCGTCAGTCAAAAATTTGAAGAATTTGTCAATTGATTTTTCACTCCTGAAGAGATGAGCAAGATTGTCCAATGTTAATGCGACACCACTTCTCTCTTCCCATGGATCCCTCTGGTCAGTAGAGGTCTTGATCACCAAACCAAACTGGTCCAAAATAGGAGGAGGTGGTTTAGCCTTGGAATCATACAATCTCAATAACTCATCTAAAGTTTTATCAAAGATGGATTTATCATTTTGCGATAAATGAGTAACGGCAGCAGCAATTGACTTGGCAACAGACAACCTTATACCACCATCGTGTGCTCCCAAAAACTTTATCAATTGATGAGGACAGCTCTCGTCCAATTTAAACTCATTTTCTTCCCAAATAGTAGCGGCAAGTTCGGCGTTTGTCAAATTGTTGTCATGAACGGCAATCCAAATTTCATTGGAGTATGACAATTCGGTCAAATCAAATTCTGCATCTATGATTTCCAAAATTGTTGTCCTCACAAATACTTGCGGCTTGATACAAGCCTCCAACACGAGTTCAAGGTCATTGGACGAAATATTAACAGATATCTGCTGGCACATAACTGTAAGACATTCTTTTGCCAATTTCAGTTTAGCAGGCAATGCTAATAAGCCCACCAATACATTCAAGATCTCATGCCTTGGGATCGTCTTATCCAGAAATTCTTCAGAGTGAGTTGAAACAATCTCCATGGCTAAAATCAACTTCTCCTCCTCTGGATCTTCCTCAACAAACTCTTTTTTGACAACAGGAGTTTTGGAGTTCTTTACTGCAATGTCTTTACCCTTTTTCAAAACATCAGTCAACAAGGGCAAGATGTAAATCAATGAGATGCCATCCAATGGTCTTTGAACACCTAAGAATTTGACTTTGAACAAAACCCTTAATATCAAATTGTTCAATGATTCCGCCATGTAATTTTCACCCACGGTTACGCCTAAAGAGCGCAACGTGGCAACTCCTAAAAATAACCTTGTGCTTTCGAGTCTAGGTGAAAGGGACTCAGACAATAACAAAAAGGTATCAGCAGGAAGCAGTGAAACAAATAAGGGTGTTGAAGTGTATTTTAATATGCTCAACAACGAACTTACTGCAGCTGGAAACCACAAAGTTTTGCCGTTCTCAACAATGTGATTCTTTCCAAGACCATTGATGATCGATATACCACGGATCAAATGATCATGGTCTATTCTCAACTTCAGCCTGATTTCCTTTTCTACCTCTAACTGCCTATCTACCAACAGTTGTTCTTCTTTTGTCAATTTTTTCACCGTAGACTTCTTCTTGGCAATATCTTTACGAACGCTTTCTTCCCACTTCTTTGTTTCATAATCTTTGGAATTTTTGCTGACTTCGGATTTCTTCTTATTGCTGAGAACATCTACAACAGGTTCTCTGGACTCATCTGAGGCGCTCCATATCAGTATCAGAGTCTCATCGACTTCTGAAACTCTTGCCTCACTTACGTCACTTTGAATGAGTTCACTAATTCTTGAAGATATGATTTTAGGTGATATGAAGGCAATGGTGCAAACTGATTCAACAACAGAGTCGTAAACCTCCAAATCTGTTTGCAATAATAGCTTGGACAAGTTTGCAAAAATCTCTTCCCCGTACTTGGTAACGACCATTCCTGGATCAACTTGGGCTCTTTGACAAACACCAACCCAACCGCCTTTTATGTTTACTACATGGCATATCACAATTAAATCGCAGAGATGTTTCATGGTCACTTCTTTGTCGCCACCGACTTGGGTAATCACATTTAACACAGAAGGGACAGCTTTTAAGTCAAGATTCTCAAACTTGGTTTTAGCTTTTAGATAATCTATGAGCGCGGAAATAACCAAGTCACCAATGAAATTTTGTTTTCTAATCAAAGATTCTTTTAATGAATCTAAGACCCATCTCTTCAAGCTTGGTGAGATCGATTTTGATAAAGTGAGGAATAATAACACACCACCATCTTCAAGGTTATCAATACTCGAGAAAAGAGCTCTAGCAAACCAGAGTTTCTCGTCTTCAGAAGACAACTTGGTGAATACTCTTGAGCTTGATATCATTGAAGGTTTTTCTCCATCCATTACCAGTTTAGCGAAAATATTAGAATCCACAATAGTTTCGATGATTTTTGAATCTTCTTTACAGTTTTCTTGAGCATGCCTGAGCACAGATAAGGCGACATACGATGATTCCATACCTTTTGAGGTGACCATAAGTAAAGGATTGACTGTTGCCTCTAAAACGGATTCGATGCAAATAGGAACCAACTTTTTATTGAACTCGAGCAATTGACCACTGAAGTTCGTGTATTTGAGTATAGAGTTTCCCATTGCAACAAACCATACTTTTCTCAAGTTGAGCTTCTTTTCCAGTAAACCTTGCAAAACCGATTCCTGTAATTTGCCAGAATCTAATCCCTTATGTAAAATGTAAAAGAAATGGATGAAAAATGAATCTAAGTATGCTCTTAAACTAACTTCATTTTGATCTTTGACAATCAATGACAACAAATCATTGCATATCGTTGTAGGTATTTTTCCTGACTGAGGGAACAATCCAAATATTTGTCCAAATAATTTTTTCTGATCCAGTGATGAAACAGTCTTCAAAGATTTAAAGAGTTCATCATGTATTTTCAACAAATCCTCTTCACTTGCACTTTTACAATTTCTCGATAGTATAGATTCCAATGTGGCAGTAGCTCCATCCCTGGTGACTTCTTTGCTAGCTTTGAGAGACGAAATCAATTGAGTCAAAAGCTTACTTTGACAAAGGATCAGGGACAAATCAAATTCATCTAATGACTCAAAGACAACTGGAGTGACATGTCCAAATGTGAACTCAGAAGATCTCAAACCTGCTTTTTCCAAAGAAGGCAATATCAGTTTGAAATCGTTTTGATCAATAAATCTAGTAATAAATTTTGCAAAAATGATCAAACTAAACTGTTGTAGAAACTTGGATGATAATACATCTTTATTGAAAAAGTCAATGATTTTCTGTTTGTTTTGTTCGACAAGTTCATGAAAAGCAGGATTTGTTGGTAATGACTCCACACTTGAATCGGCCAAGAGACCAAGCATTGATAACTTTGCAGAAACGGTCAATGCTGATGAGCTCGTCAACAATTCGATATAGCTAACAGCCAGATTCAAGTCACGCTTCATGCAAGCTGTCATGGATGTCCTCACTTGAGTTAAACAACTATCTCTGACACGTTTGCGGTGCTGTTTATCAGATTTTGATAACCTCACAGGGATCAATTTGGAATCGTATATGACATTTTCCAAACCAATGGAAAAATTCAAGCATTTCTCCAACAACAATGCCTGGGATTGGATCAATTCAACGGTTGTATGCAACTTTAAAAATTCATTAGTCCAATCTAATAATGTTAAAAGATCAGTGATAGCGATCGACTTCTCCGTGCTTGCAAATTGAAAGATGTACAGAGTGTATTTTCCCAAAAACTCGGGTTGCTTTAATATAATCTTTACTAACAATTTTGTTACCAGCGCTCTCGACTTTGCGTCCTGATAATAACAGAAAGTTTTCAACAATCTCACGGAAATCAATTTCAAATTATCGATCGATAATGAGTCAATCAACTTTGATAGACTCGATATCGTGCTCACTCTCCTCGTCACAGACGACGCTGACAAGTCACTATCCAAATGAGTGGATATCTCTTCCCACAATGCATTGTCACTCATGGCAACTTATAGTTATATATCTAGTGGAAGATGAGTCAAATTCTATGCCCTTTATGCAACTCAACTTCTCATGTGTTCGGTTTTTTAAAATTTTTCAATGAGCCTTTGGACGTATTAACAAGAAAAGACAAAGAGTAGTGCACGGAAGTGTAAATCAATGGTATATAAAGCTCTTGAATCTCCCGCCCACCAAAAAAAATTGTTTTAGTCTCCTCACAACTATACCAGTCGATGAGGATAGGCTACAGTTTATTCATCCGCTACCAGCTAGTACCATCTAAGAACAATGGATAGCGGTTCTTTTACTTCTTAAGTACTGGGACACTTTCCAGAGTTCTTTGGTCACTCATCTTCCTCCGCTGTGGTAGAGGTTGATGGGCGCTGTGGACACCGTCGTGGCCCTTTCACCACCTTAATAGCGACGTTTAGAACAATCTGAGGCTGCTCGTATACGTTGTCGTTGTTTGCTCTTCTACGCATGAGATTTTTGGCTTATTCATTAATCGCAATGCTATTGTTAATTCACTTTTCCTACCCAAAAGTGATATCGTTGATGTCAACACTTGCTGTTTTTGATATGTTCCTAATATTCTTTCACGTTTTTGGATCGTCTCCTACGGTTTGTGGCTGCATCCATTGTGGTCCCAGGTAGTTGTACGCCCAATAAGAGGCAAATGTTTTATGAGGTTTGAGTGACATGATTTGTGAACTCACGAATGTCATGTAGTTTGAGGAACTCCCCATCTTGTAGCATGTTATAAAAACTGATTCTTCCTTTGGTGCCAGTCACTTTAACTTTTATTGAAGAACTGTAATTTACGAGTGAGTCACGAAGACTACAAAATCGATTTCTTTTTGACGAACTCTCAACGGAGTTTTTGAATCACAGTTTCTCTATGAGCCGAAAAGTACGCACGGCTGCTAAGATAGAACTAACCATCCAAATGAAGAAAAAGGGAAGTTGATGTAAAAAATGGAGGAAGTTGAGTCGACTTATGATCCTACGGGATCGAGTCTTCGAGGGGGACGAGGTCTTCTTATACCTAAAGGTCTTTCTTCCACCTCATTGAGTATAGTAATCAGTCTTTTATTAAAAACATGTTCTTATTGAAAAAAAAAAAAAAAAAAGTCAATTGATTGTGTCTTTTCGAAGCGACGAACAAGTTAGTGCTCATAACGAAAAATATATTTCTTACTCTGTTAGAACATCAACTCCGGTTGTTTCTTTCATCGAAATCCGTTGTATCTCTTAGATTTCTGGATCTTCTTTAATTGTATCGAGACATTCATGAATTTTGGTTTCGTATGTGGAAATTCCAATATTTGATTGACTGTCATATCTTTTAACTCTCCAAGTCGAGCAGTTATCCCCTCTTGTTTTCTTTTGAAAATCTCAACATCTAATATAACCTCGCCTTTTCCCAACGATAACGGAGAAGCTTCTGATATAGATTTCTTTTCAGAATCAACAAAGAGATGTTTTCTGCCTGAAGCCATTGCTTATGATAATGTTGATTTTCAATATCAAGATGATAGTTTAGATTGCAAGACCTCACTCAAACTTTGAAACAGAGTTATTTGAAGATGACTTTTTTTAAGAAGCCACTAATGCTTCTTGTCAATGATGAACCTCCCATTTCATTCCTCAGATTACAACCTGCAGATGAGATAGGAGGTTTTTCCTAGCCCGCTATTTTTTGAGTCTCGCATCTACTTCAAGATCATGAAATCAATCAACACCTGGTGTAGTTTTCGTGTTCATCGATTCAATTTTTTTGCTTTTACTTCGATGATCGTTGTCGAGATTTCTGTAGTCAATTGGATAGAATCAGTGAGAAGGTAAGAAAAACCATCGAATTTGTGATATTTCCACAAGTCATTCTATGCGACTTTCCACCACTCACAGCGCCGATTCAGATGGGCTTCGTGATCTCACCTGAGAAGAACCAATATAGTAGCTCATCACAAACAAACTCCCAAAATAATCTATTCATACTATTCACCAGTAGATGTGGTGCTACTGTATTGTATTGACCTTAGTCCTGATACTGATAGAGCTCGGCTCATTACAACAATACCAGCTGAAGCTAGGACTAGCGCACAAGAATTATATGTAGTGGCTTATAGTTTATAGTTTGAGATAAGTGTTCAAGAAAAGAGAAATAGAAATGGTCTACTGAATCTTACTGCCGGGTTGAATTGAGTTTATCCAAGTCGTTCTTATTTTTTTGCTTTCGTTTTCACATCGGATCTCACCGAATCAGATATTGCTGATGACTGATCAAACTCAAAACGCTGAGATATGTGGCAGGCTTTCTGTGAAGTTATAGAGCGTTCTTTGCTTGGGGATCAGCGTATCTTGTAATGAAGTAGGTGGTAGATATATATATATATATGTTTATATATACAAATACAAATTCAATTGTATAAACCTCACAAGAGTGCTTCAAACTACCTAGATAACTTATATTGGTGTCAAAGTGATCAATAATTTGTGACTTGTTCGGAAAGTTCATTTTCGAGTGTTTTTCGATGTTTTGGCTTACTACTTCTCAGGAAAGCACACAGATGCTCATTAAATACACTTGTCCATTGATGAGCTTGCAAGTAAAGTAGCTCTTACTTATACTTTGAAAAACAATTTCCTTCACAGAGTTACACCTAAGAAGATTGAGACTCTTTCGCTCAGAGTGTGGCGATGATATCTCCGAACACGGTGAATTAAACAGGGGCTCTGCCAAAGAAATCACTATTTGCTGGTGCAACTACCACACAGAAGCATTTCCCAAAATAAGAGCCCCTATTGTTCGAAACCAAGGCATAAAGCACTGCTAGTTTCATGATTGTGAAGAGGACTTTGTTTCTCAGGACTTCCTGGAAATAGGTGTTGTGTTTATTACATGACAAGACTATGCAAGATAAATGATGCACCACGTAAGTCAATTTTGAAATATTTTTTGTTTGGCGTGGTACTATTGTGTATATGGTGCTATGTGTGTAGTCTGTTCTATACTGAGAATGTACAATTACCAATTTATTACTAAAGTTGTGTTTAGTAAAATGAGTTAAAGTCAATTATAGATTTTATTCTTCTTCCCGAGCAACGGGCACAGCACCGAATATTCAAAGAAAAAAAAATAGATCTGCAGTAATTGATCAAATCGATAATTTAATTTCTGGCAACAACAACAACAACAACAACAACAACAGACAAGAACGAAAATGTTTGATTTGACGTTTTCACATTCACTAGACCGACATAGTTTCCAGTAGATTGAATATGCGTATTTCATGACAGTCTTTCGTCGTATAGAGTTCGTAAAAGACAGTAAATGATTAGCGAAATTGTTCTGAGCACAATTTGTAACATGTGGGACCTAACGGATTTTATAACTGACTAGTGTATTCAAAATAGTATCAGAAGTCCAGTGATAATAACCCCTGAATGATTTCATTATTGTCGTAGATGAGGAACTAACTCAGCATCACACTCACTTTCATCAACCATCATTTTGAGATAATATTTCACTGCAAGAGTAGTTAATAACACTGTTGATTAGCTCTGAAAGTACTACAAATGAGTGTACTGTCCTTGTCGTTGATGTGGGACTGATCACAGGCAAAGAAAATGGCATGCACTAGGAGAAATTAGATGAGAGAGAGCGTATACCGGCAATTGACAGAAGATAACGGGATGGAATCTGTAACACCTCCGCTCACGTGACTTGAAGAGGGTGCTAAAGAATTAATCCGAGTGTAGTCCAATTTAGAGCGGCAACGGGCTGAATTACAAGAGAAGACTTAAAAGACAGGGTTGTTGTATATATACATGCGATAAGCCTGAATTAAATTCATTTAGTTGGGTTGCACAATAGTAACCATATATATATATATATACATACATCAAGTTGATATACACTAACTCTTAATCATTACTTAGTCTATTCAAAGAAATAGAGGCAAGAAAAAGAAAAACATCGCAGAACAAACAGAACAAATTTTTTTTTTTGCTTCTCTTTCTATTATATTGGGAAACTATCATCTGCTACACTTCGATTATTCATATATCCAACCAGAACAACGTCCTATTTATTTACCCTCCTTTTTATTTATTTCATACCACTCCCATTATCTTAAGAAATGAGTTGGAATCAGGAGTCTATCGCGACTCTACCAAAGATCCCGCTATTCAATCTCCCCCAGCAACCTCAACAGCATCAACAGTCAACCCATTCTTTCAACCAAGACGAATCACAACAACAACAACACCGCAATAGTTTCGTTAACTTTTCTTCCCCGATGACTTCATCCACAACTTCCACTACGCCTGTCAATCAGAACTCATTCAGCGATATGTCCAAGCTATTACCAAACAACTTGTGGGATGATCATTCGGTCTCGAGTACTGTTTTGCCGCAGAATTATCACAATAGCTCCAGTAACACACCTCTTACAGCGTTTAGTTATTCCGGCATGAATCAGACAAATCAGATGTCGGGAAATCTGAACTTTGGTTTCACTCCCCAGCAATCACAACAACAATCACAACAACAACAACAGCCACAGACTATCGGATTAACATTGGAACAACAGCAGATGTTGATCCAACAACAGTTTCTTTTACAACAGCAATTACAACAACAACAATTACTGTTACAAACCATTCAGCCGTCATTAGCTGGGTTATCCTCATCCATATTGTCTTCTACTGCAACTTCTCCTCTATCCGACCTCCAACTTCTCCAACAACTGCAACTACAACAACAACAGCAACAACTTCTTCTTCAACAACTGCAGAAATTTCCATTGACTGAAGAGAACCTTTCACTTCTCACTTCTCCCACCACGAGCAACAACAACAATGGCGGCTCAATTTCCAACAAGCAGCAATCTCAACAACAACAACAACAACAGAATCAAAATGAAAACTCGTCTCAAAACGCTAAATCGAGCTCGTCACAATCAAATGTGAATCCAGAGTTGTACAAGACAGAGCTTTGTCAGCAATTCATGAAGAAACAATCATGCCCTTATGGTTCCAAATGTCAGTTTGCGCACGGCGAAGATGAATTAAAGTTTGTTAAAAGACCAAGTAATTGGAAGACAAAAGATTGTGCCAATTGGACCAAATTTGGAGAATGTAGATATGGTAGAAGATGTTGTTTCAAACATGGAGAAAAATAAGTGTATCTTGTTGTCCTAGAGAGAGAGAGATGTTGGGTGTCTCCCTTTTTTTTCCTTCTTTTTTTGATTGTTTATTTCTTCGTTCACTTGTTGGTTTGACTGCTTGGGAGATAATAGACTCACATGATACTACGGATCTACTGACTCTTATTCATCGTCTACGTCGTGGTCCCTTTGATGTGTTTGTTGTTTGAGAGAAGTTTCTCTTTTAGAAATTTAGAAATAGGAAAAAGAAAGCAGAGGATGGAAGAAGGCAGATTGGTTTTATCTATAGAATATTATTGTTTAATGAGTGGGAGATGTTCTGCCTTATACTCCCTCTTATGTCACACACCGAAGGTGTTTTTGTTATTTATTAAGAAGAGATGTTGTTTTAACATACTCTCTTCTTTTGATTATTATTATTATCCCATTTAAATTATTTTTTTCATCTGCAGTTGTGTTTATTCTTGTTAACTCTTTAAACATTTTATATATAGTTTGACAACTTTGCAACGTAGTTTGTATATATACATAAGATATTTTAAATCTGTTTATGTCTAAATAATGGCACAAAATAAATACAACGTTGAAAATGAAAAAGTCAGATCGACTTGGAAAACTAGAAAATAGAATAACAACAGCTAAAAGCAAGAAATACATGCATAATTATAAAGATCCTGAGATTTCTAATGTATTTGCAAATGTTCGTAATATAAGTATTTCCAGACGAGATATATAGAACTCCAAAGCTGTTGCTACTCTGTTGCTGAAAGTTATACAGATTATACCCCCAATTGGTGAATGTACAACAACAAACATAAACGCTCACTGTGTAGTTAGTTCATTTGCCACCCCACCCCGCTACCCCCACCTATTGCCCCACTTCAACGTTCCACGTACAACGCATCCGTCAAGTATTCTTTTTTTTAATAGATGTTGCACTACACTTTAGATTACCGAGATTTTCGAATTGATTGTTCAGCGCCCTCATGTGATGATGAGAGACGAAAAAAAAAGCTAAAAGGGAAAAAAAGAAATGAAAAATGAAATGGAAACAGACCACGACAGTAGTATAAACAACAGCAAGAATATTCGATACAGTAGAGAGGAGAAGAGGGGCAAAATAGTGATCGATATAACCGATGCTCCGAGAATCACAGAGCTTCACCAATTAAATGAGCAAAAATGTTGCCATACGTGAGACATTCATTGAGGCGGCATTCAAAAGTATGCCAACTGCTTGCCTCAGTCTGAGACTTTTCAGTTAGATAAATTGTTAACACGTGCAAATTGTGTGCAAACTAAGACGGGCTTGTAGTTTGAACTAGATTAATTGGGGCTGTTTTGGTGAGTTTGAAAGGTATTTGTGATGCACGACCAATTCTTCCATCATTACTCTGCGTAGTATATATATATTCTGTAGATTTGAATTGAGAAACATTGTAGCAAAATCTTTATACAACGAAACAAATGATGAGTTTAGCAAGCTCAGGCCGCTTAACAGTCAAGAAAACTAACATTTCAAAATGACATAAATCGGATCTTAAAAAATTTAAACTTGTGTTGTGTCATCATCGTTATCACCTTGACCAATACTACCGATGCTTATTGCTGCATCCGGTTCATTTGTTAATCTCGAAACTGTATCCAGGTACACTTCTTGGTCAATACTGTTTTGTTGTTCCTTATCAGACAGCGACATTTTTTGCAATCGAGGGAATTGTAGATTTGCAAAATAGCTCAACACATACATCTTCCCTCCGTCCAAGGATGATGACATAGAATCTTTATACTGAGTATATAAAGAATAACCGCTGCTAACTAAAACCCCAGAAGTGTACAAGAATGTTGCCCATTGGAGAACATTGATCAGAATGGAAGCCTTTTTCAACTGACAATCTGATGATAACCCTAATAACAACTGACTTTGTAACTCACTAATAGTCAAATTTGTACCTATCAATGACACGGTATCGTTGTTGAGAATCGACGAAGTGTGCGACCCCAGGAGGGAGTGATAAAAATTCTCCAATATGGCTTCGTCACCAGCACCACTAGTCAAGTTATACTGTTCCAACAATTTCACTCCTTGGCCACAATCGTAATTACCAAACAACAGGATCTGATATATCCCATTGACGAAATATAACACATTCAACCCACTTTCAGTAGTCCCCATTGATCCCAAGTAAGTCTTTTCCAGCCTACCGAAAAGTGAAGCACCATTTTTACCATCACCACCAACGTTGCTGCTGCTGCCTTTAATGTATGTCCGTCTGACGTATCCTTCTGTGAACCATCGTGGAGCTACAGACAATGCCGGATGCGAAACAAGATTGATAGTTGAAGTCAGTAAGGCGAAAACTGAGGCCCGCTTGTGGGTATTGATATCTAAAGGGTCGGCGATGCTATTGCTGCTGCTGCTGCTGCTATCGACTTGAGAGTCATATCCCTTGATAAATGATTGTTGTTGCTGTTGTTCTAGTTGTTGCAACGAAAATTCATTCCAATCCCGAACCAAAGCTGTCAAAGAACTGTTATTTGCAATCAACTTGCCAGTGATACCAAGGATCACTGCTGCAAACATGTATTGTAAAAGTCGAGTTGTAGTAACGGTTGAAACCATTTCTTCAAATTAAAGGGGGAGGGGGTAAAATTCACTGAGACTGTGATGATAATGGAGATGTCAATTGAGGTGCAAACCTTTAGTCTTTCACGAGGTATGGCTATTGATGCGTTTTTGATAGTGTGTGTTGATCTGGACTAATACTGTTAGAATTGATGAATAAGTTTATTATTGACGAACAACTATATCAATCAACCTACAAATCGGTTCGTGGAGTATTTTTTTTCACCCATGAGGGAACGTCACAGTGGAAGCCGTCCAATAAAGGGACTTATTTCTATCATATAACATCAATCAACCATATTATGCCACAACCTTCATTATAGGAGCAAGCTGGGATACTCGAAACACATGTTCATGCAAAGATTTTAGGTACAAACGGGTTCATCTCTATAATTTTTTGTTGTCTATCTTTGATGACCTAAAATGATCACTTGCCGTTCGAAGTATCCGATCTGATTGCTGGTTCCGTTATATAATAGTGGAATTGGTTTTCGAATGAACCAACGACTGGCAGATATATAAACATCTTTCTATCCCTTCTCATCGTAAACGTCAAATCTCAATTTTCCATCATCGAAATTATGAATCACAATCTTACGATCCCCATATCAAGAGCTCAATGTGCAATACTTCATGATCCGAAATACACAAGAAATGGTTCTTGTTTGAATTTCAATGTCATGTAGAATCTGGTTGATGATTACTTGGGAGTCTTTACTAAATTTGATTCATTATTTGTTAAGAACATTAACTTTGAAAAAGATTTGCATATTGACCACATTGTTTGAAAAACAAGCTATATAATTCTCAATTTGATATATGTTAGATAATCTCTCGAAATAGAGCACGCAGTATAAATAAGTATAAAATTATGTTCATAAATAAGAGTCCATAATAATAAATGTCACATAAAAGTTCATAAATAAGAGTCCATAATAATAAATGTCACATAAAAGTTCAGCCTTGGTCTTTCTCAAAAGCTATACCGGTACTTCTTGATGAAGCATTGGGTTTTGATCTGTGGGGAATTCTCCAGGTGTCACTTGAGGATTGCTGCTCGAGCTAGTTGGAGTACCTGAACCTCCATGTTGAGGGGTATTAGCAGTACTTCCAGTCATATGGCTAGAGTGGGTGTCAGAAATTTTATTTCCATCATTAGAAGCGCTTGGTTCATAATTGTCACCGATCTCAAGCTCTCTGAATTCTGGCAACATGAAGTACTCATCAAAATGCCATCCACAAGTTGAGCTATCAACTGCGACTAATTTCTTCAGTCCAGATGTTTTCTCGCTCTGTTGAGACTTAGATTTTTGCTTCGATACTTGGTGCCAACTTTTAAGTGCCCTATTAGCCATATAACCGGACGTGAACATGAAAAACAGCCATTGGACAAATAACATCAGAATGGAACCTTTCTTCAAGTTGCAATCTGATGATAACTTCAACAACAATTCCGTCTCCATTTGACTCATTGTCATATTTGCAGTGGCATTGAGAAATGCAATGCCATCTTCGACGCTATGAAAGAAGTTCTGTAATATAGCCTCATCGTCAACACCATTTGTCAAATTATATTGCTTCAATAAGTCCACTTGGGAACCACAATCATTACCACCATACAACAGTAATTGATACACAGCATTACCGAAATATAACAAGTTTAATCCAGCTTCCAATGAACTGAGTGCTCCCATATACGTACGGGCAGCTGGGCCTGGGTCTGACCCTATCGGCAGATTAGGTTTTGGCCCACCAGTAGATGTTTTACCTTTCATCAAATATTCGACTTTTTGGTTATTGATTCCCTTATGCTTTTTTTTCAATTTTCGATGAGCCATACCAAATGGTGGATGAGCCAGCAAGTGAATACCTGAATTCAGTAAACTGATAATTGCTGTTCTGAGATTTGTCGTGAGATCTGAAGGATTGACCCACAATTGTGCATTATTTGAACTTGATTCAGTATCATCAACAACTGTACTTACAACATTGGTACTACTTGTACCATCACCGAGCTGGTCAACCAAATTCTTAGTTGCATCACTCCAAGCTTGTACAGCATTTGACAAGGGAGTTTTGTTGTAAGCCAATTTTCCAGAAGTACCAAGGATGATAATAGCTATGATCGTTTGTATGACCCGTGAAGTATTACTGGTCACCATTGCAGATCAGATAAATTGAGTTCAATGGAGTTTGTGATGGTGATGGGTGAATGAAGAAGAAGAAGAGGAGTAGGAGAGACATGATTATGGCAATAGCGTCTAATTTATATCATTTATCGCTAGCAGAGAGGGAAGAGATTGGATCAGTATGAGAGAGAGAGAAAAGGAGGAGGAGAAGTGGAATAAAATGAGCCTCATCAATTCACTTAATTTTCACACGGCACTAAGAAATCAATCACACGTCAAAATGAATACTGATAAGGATAACAAAAATTGATCTACAAGGTTGAATCAATCACCAACCTGATTTAATTGAAACACGAGTGTCTAGTCTCTCATACACAAATGCATATCCAAAAAACAAAAAACGACACTAAAAAAAGTGCAAAAAGAGAAATTTAATCAAATTTTTTGAGGGAAAAAAAAAAAAAAAAGTTATCGTAAATCATTACGCCTCACCTCGTTAAACAAAATTAAACTACAAAAATTTATTGCCGTCAAATGCATTTTTGAAAGCATTTTCGAAATCTTGAATGATATCGTCGATAAACTCAATGCCGAGACTAACTCTGATTAAATCTTTTGAGACACCACTTGCCAACTTCTCTTCATCTGATAATTGTTGATGTGTGGTAAACCATGGAGTGATAACCAAGGTTTTAGAATCACCAACGTTAGCCAAATTAGAGGCCAATTTCAATCCATCAACAACTCTTGGCCCACTTTCTTTGAAAGGATCATCGGTTTTGGTTGCATATTGTTTGACACCGAACGATAATACGGCACCGAATCCATTGTGTAAATATTTCTTTGCATTTTCATGATATGGATGACTTTCCAATCCAGGGTATGATACCCATGATACATATTTAGAATTTTCCAAAAATTGCAGCAATTTCAAAGTGTTTGAAGCTTGTCTTTCAACTCTTAATGACAATGTTTCTAAACCTTGTAAGAGTAAGAATGAGCCAAATGGATTTAAAGTTGGACCCAAATCTCTCAACAATTCAACACGTACATGACCAATGAACAGCAAATTGTCAAACAGTTCATTCATCACTAATCCGTGATAACCTTCACTTGGTTCAGAAAATTGTGGGAATTTCTTTGGCCATTTTTTCCATGGGAATTTACCACTATCGATAACTACACCAGCAATGGTGGTACCATGACCACCTATCCATTTGGTCAGTGAATGCACCACGATATCGGCTCCATGATCAATAGGTCTCACCAAGTATCCACCGGCACCAAAAGTATTGTCAACAACAACTGGGATACCATTTTCGTGTGCCATCTTGGTGATCAGTTCGAAATCTGGAATGTTGTATTTTGGATTACCAATACTTTCCAAATAAATCAGTTTTGTATTTTCATCGATCAATTTGGCAATTGAATCGACATCATCACCTTGAGCGAATTTGACTTGAATACCTAATCTTTTAAAAGCAACTTTGAATTGGTTATATGTACCACCGTATAAAAATGAAGTCGAAACAATGTTATCACCTGGACTACCTGTCAAACCGGCAATGGCCAAGAACTGGGCAGCTTGACCCGACGACGTGGCCACAGCAGCGGCACCGTTCTCTAATGCTGCTATTCTCTTTTCAAATACATCTGTTGTTGGGTTCATGATTCTTGAATAGATCCAACCCGGTTTTTGTAATCCAAACAATTCAGCACCATCTTTGGAGTCTTCAAAGACATATGATGATGTGGCATAGATAGGTGGTGCTCTAGCTGGGTGACTTCTGTTCTCGGCTTCTTGTCCAACATGGACTTGTAAAGTGTCGAAATGGGAAGCTGGCATTATGATTTGATCTGATATTAAGAACTAATTATTTATATATATAATAGAAGTTGTAATTGAAGAAACAAAGAGGACTGACGTTGAGCTATTTATACATTAAATTACCGTTTTGTTGAAATTTTTCAAATAATAGAACAAAAGATATATCGACATCAAAAGTGGAGAGATGTTGTTATTGTTCCTGTTGTTGTTGCGTAAAAGAAGATGGTGCTCATCATTTCACAAATAGAGGCTCAAACTCACGTGCAATTTGCAAATTCTGTTCTTTTCGGAGTTTCACCAATTATATCAGTGAGTCACCTTGTCACAACAACGACAATTGTGCTGCATCTGTGTGTGTATGTGTTATATTGAACCTCGAACTTGGCAGGCCACACATACTGATAATCTAGAATACATACATCATACTGTTTCCAATAATGGTTGTGGTGGTGGTGGTGGTAATAGTGAGCCGGGACTGTTATTGTGGCTACTTGTCAAAGATGGATGCATTTAGACGTCACACGACCAATTTTTTTTACTTTTTAGCATTATCTCCGTAAAAATAAAAATATTGAGAGCGCAGCCCTGAGATGGTGTCACACACTTGACTATCGCACACACGTGATCACTCTACGAACCGTGTTCTGTACATATACACAATTGAATTAAAAATAACCAACTTCAACTAGCTGCCAACCTTCTTACATACTACTACTACATATGCCAACAAGTAGCCTCACGTACAATCTGATACAAAAATGTTCTCATCAATGACACATTTTGCAAGTATTTATGTCTATGATTTTTCACGGTTCTTTATCTTTAATTTTTGAGTATGAAAAGAACAAATTTCGATTACATTTCAACTATTTAGAACATCAAATCGACTCACATGTTCAGTTCATCGTCGAGATATTTTCATTAATGTTCGATTAATCTCAAGTATCAAACGTAAAAAAAAAATCCGATTTTGCAAAAATAGAGTATAGAAGACGTGAAATGGAGTAAAATAAGTGAGGTTTTACAACCCTTCAAGAGGAATCAAATGTGAATTGAAGTAATCATCGAAGACGTAAATTTTAGTTTTATGAGCCTCTTATTATAAGTAAGTAAATGAGAAAAATTGAAGATGGTAAAAAATGCCACACCAAAATGTTATGGGAGAAAAAAAAATATGTTCACATCATCATCTGCATGCGTCGGGAAAAGAATTCTGATACCCTGAACTTTATGAAGACAAAAAGTCAAAGGGGAATTAATACGATAGTGGGCCCAATGCAATTCAAAATAACATAAAGACAGCCACTATTAATTGAGAAGACAAAATCAAGCACCAGTTAACACTAACGGCAATGGCACCATCATTACCCACATTTAAAATGGTTACAACATCATCAGCTTGACCAGTGGTCGTAGTCGAGCTTTGTCTCATTATACACTCACTGACTTCTGATGGTGTAACGGTGATCGTGATACTCGATGCAAAAGTAGTAGCTGTTGTAGTTGCGGTTCTGATGACAGTTATGATTGGAGGCGCGGTTGAAGTGATGATATATCGTGGAGTTGATCTTGATATTGTCGTAGTGGTATCAGATTCAACAACAGGAGGGGTAATGACTTCACCGGGTGTTATTGATGATGTTATTGTCACTGGTGGTGGAGAGGGCAAATTGGGAGAGATTGTGATCAAGTAAGTGTTGGTGACGGTCTCTGGAACAGATATCAATGTGGTTTCAAGGAAAAGGTACGTTGAACGGTAAACGATTGTGCTATAAAATGTCTGCAACGAAGTTTGTGTCAGAGTGATAACACTATTGATAATGCTACTAGTCACGGTGGTGAAATCTGTATGTTGACTTTGAGATACGGTGACATAGATGACAGTTGAATTTCTTGAAATGGTGGAAGTTACTAAATGGGGAAATCTGAAAAACTCGGTATCAACAGCAGAGGTGATTGTGGTGAGAAACCCAGTTGTGAACGTGGTTGTCATCAATGATGTTGATACAGATGTGACTGTTGAGGTTGAAGAAACGATGACCAACACTACGGAAGTGGACACAGTTTCAACATTCGTAGTGAACATGCTGAAACTTGTTGTGGTTGTTAATTCCAATGGAGGTGGCAAGATAGGAGCCTCTGGAGTTGTAGTAATCACTGTGACAACTATGGGAGGTTGTGGACGAGTGGTGGCGATTTGCGTTGAAGGTGGGGATCGAGTAGTAGGAGCCGTTGTTGTTCTTCTTGATGAAGTAGTGGAAAGGGGGTTTCTTGTGATTGTTGTGGTGGTTCCAGCATTGTCATTATTATTGGTGTTGGTGGTGACAACAATACTTCTTGATCGAGAAATGGTACTTGTAACGGGGGGAACAACAGGAGGAATAACAGGAGGAGTGTTTGGTGTTGGGGTTTCTGTAGAAAAGGAGGTTGGCACTGGACCAGTGAATGGTGAAGTTGTTATGATGACACAATCAGGGCAGTTGAAGTCAGGGTTCGTCTGTTTGCAAAGAGAGTCAAAATGTTAGTCATATTTCGGATGATATAATTTCTTACGAATGGTGCAAACTTTTCAGTTTTTTGAATTTCAAACAAGGGGCTAAAATAATCCCTTTAGTTAAATGAGAAAAAGAACACATACTCTGAAGATGAGAGCTGGAGTTGTTGTAGTTGGGTCAGCACATGTGATGACTTCAATGAAATAGACCAATCGAGCTATAAATAATTGTTTTGAAAAAAGCATAGCTATGATAGCAATCGGTCGATGTAAAGCAAAGGGTGATGATATTGATATACAGAAGTGTAATTGAAGCATAGAAAAAAAAAAATCCTATTGTTCTTAAATGTTAAATGCAAAAAATGATAGACTCCTTTTACATAACAAGCCAGATAGATATCTGAGGACGATGTCAACAACTTTGACATATTCAAATTGACTTAGAAAATGGATTTAACACTTTAATTAAATAATGGTACATTGAGATTATTGATGTGATATATGTAAAAAGCA
>JAKTUO010000058.1:0-59815 GCA_030556755.1 Nakazawaea anatomiae | reverse complement strand
CCTTATATATGACTACATAGTTATATAGTATGTAGGTATATAGTATGTAGGTATATAGGTATGTAGTATGTAGGTATGTAGTATGTAGGTATATAGTATGTAGGTATATAGTATGTAGGTATATAGTATGTAGGTATATAGTATGTAGGTATATAGTATGTAGGTATATAGTATGTAGGTATGTAGTATGTAGGTATGTAGTGTGTAGGTATGTAGTGTGTAGGTTGTAGGTATGTAGTGTGTAGTGTGTAGGTATGTAGTGTGTAGGTATGTAGTGTGTAGTGTGTAGGTATGTAGTGTGTAGTGTGTAGGTATGTAGTGTGTAGGTATGTAGTGTGTAGGTTGTAGGTATGTAGTGTGTAGGTTGTAGGTATGTAATATGTAGGTATGTAGACATATCTATGTAATATCACCATAGATGGTAGGTATGTAGACATGAGGTAGACAAAAAGTGTATAAGTCTACGCAATTTTATATCTGTACAGTATTTTGGATACTGATCATCGGCGTAGGTTGTTTGTGATTACAAATATCAGTCTCTATAGAGTCTATCGGTGAATGAAAAGTGGATAAGAGCTGCAGTCATAGAAGCCTTTTTTGAGAACGCCGTGAGTTGATCTAGTTACAATCATTTCAAAATAACAGTTAAAACAATGATTATGCTGCTGGGACGTTCAATTTGGCCCTGACAACCTTGACTTGAGTATATCCGTCAAACAGCTCCAATCCCATCTCCTTACCCATACCACTTTCCTTATATCCTCCAAAGGGAACTGCTGGATGTACGTCTCCATAGGTATTAATCCACACAGACCCAGCTTCCAATCTATCTGCTACAGCAATAGCTTTGTTCAAATCCTTGGTGAGAACACCAGCAGCTAATCCATACTCGGAATTGTTTGCCAATTCAATAACCTCATCAATTTTTTTGAATTTTTGAATAGCTGCAACAGGCCCGAATATCTCCTCGGTCACAATTTTCATATCTTTTGTACAGTCATAGAACAAGGTTGGTGCAACAAAGTAACCATTGTCACCAAGTTTTTCTCCACCAGATAAAATTTTGGCTCCCTCATCCTTTCCTTCTTGAATATAATTCAAGACGGTTTGAAATTGGTCGGGAGTAGCTTGAGCACCTTGGAATACACCATCTTCAAATGGATTACCAACTTTTATCTGCAGAAATGCTTCTTTCAATTTGGGCAAAATTTCATCATATATGCCTTCTTGAATGTAGATTCTTGAACCGGCAAAGCATATCTCCCCGCCATTAAATAGAATCCCTTGAACGACCGAGTTGACAGCAACATCAATATCGGCATCATCGAACACAATGTTGGGCGATTTGCCTCCCAACTCCAAGGTGACTTTCTTCAAGTTAGATAGAGCAGCACCTGCCATTACTTGGCGCCCAACGGCAGTAGACCCAGTAAAAGAAACTTTTTTTATTTTTGGATGATTGATGATGGCATTGCCACAATTTCTCCCCGATCCTGGTACCATGTTGACGACACCTGGTGGTATACCCGCTTCTTTGACCAACTTTGCCGCATATAAGTTCGATAACGAGGTCGCTGAAGCTGGCTTCACAACAACGGTGTTTCCAGTTGCTAACGATGGAGCGATTTTCCACGACCACATAAGCAATGGGAAATTCCATGGTGTAATTTGACCACAAACCCCTAGAGGCTCTCTCTTAGTATACGTCAAATGATTCGTATCTGTGTCAATCGTTCTTCCATCGATCTTGTCTGCGTAACCTGCACAGTATCTGATATACTTGACAACAAAATCAACATCGAATCTTGAGCAAATCAAAGACTTGCCATTGTCCAACGATTCAATCTTGGCTAAGATGTCCGAATCTCGTTCGATGAGATCTGCTAATTTGGACAAGTATAAGCCTCTCTCATACAGCGTCGTGTTCTTCCATGTCTTGAATGCGATTGAAGCTGCTTCTACTGCAATGTCCACATCCCTTTCATCTGCTTCTTGAACATCGCACAAATACTGTTCGTCTATTGGAGATGTAACTTTGAATGTCTTGCCCGACGTAGCTTTCACAAATTCGTTGTTAATGAACAATCCAGTTGGTTGTTCATAAGACTCGTTGATAATAGGGAATGTCAACTTTGCAGTCAAATTCGAAAGATTGAGTTGAGTGTTATGAATTCCCCTGGCGTTATGTAAACTTTTTAAGGATGCCCTTGTAAGAGACCGTGACAAGAACATTTTTAACGTTAACTTTTGAAAGGTTGATGAATTTCAAAATCAACTAATGTTAAATGGGAGCAGAATTTGTCATTCTTTCAAAAGTCAATTGAAATTTTCTCATCACGGCAACTAATCAATATTTGGATAATCAGATTACCGAAAACCAAACTCATTGTTGGAAAGTTGTGTGGAAATTTACTTTCCATCTCCGATAAAATCAGAATTTTTTCCTTAAAAAAAAAAACGTTATTTATCAGCTGCGGAGCCCGCAAACTCCATACCCGTTTTTCAACGTCTTCGTTGTAGCCGCATATCACGTTCTTCATTCAATACAAAAAAGGTGTTGATTTACCACAAAGTTGTATACAGAATTCCACCGTTTACTTGCCACGAAAATTTTGAAGCAAGAGGTGAGCATTGTATAAAATTTTAGGCGTTTGAACACTTGGTTGTATATGACACCGATTATGAGCTTCACCCGTTATGTTCCCATCACGTGATAATGAATTTTGATAAGCCAAATCTATCTGCTTCAAAAAGACCAAAGTCGTCGTAAGAGAACGTCACCAATGCTCAATTCGATGCCAGTAGTATGTTTTTGGAAGTCTGTGAAAATATCAAGTGGCTAAATTCAAGTGATGTAGAAAGCTTGGGGACTTTCAATGAGCGGCTACATACAGTTATACTTATTTATTTCTGTTATTCCCTGCTTAAATATTAACGAAGTGAACCTAGCTTCCACCATCTAAAGATGGAACTCAGACTAACTATAGGACGAGTATCAAAAAAAAAAAAAAAATCATTTCGGGGAAACAGATATAATGGGCATGGAAGATAGTTAGAAAAGCGAGAAAAGAACACAGCGGTCTCAAATTAAATTTTGGTGTCACAGCAGGTATTGGAATTTTCTCCTATGCCACCACTCACCAAAACACTTTTGTTAAAGTTATTATTAGCAGCTGGGATATCCAATGCCGGATTTTTTTCGAAAAATCCAAATGGTACAATATTGATTTGATGGATTTCTACAGGCATGACGGGGAAATCTTCCAGTCTTGGTACATGAGTGAATGCCATTGTTGGCCAGATAACAATATCTTCATTTCTGACATTTTCTGAACCATCAGCCCAATCAGCAAGTCCCGTGTCTTTTTTACTTTGATTAGTGAATTCACCAGCAGAGTAAAGCCTGTCATCGGCATATTTGGTGACCCATAATTGCTTTGTTGCGAATTTAGCTCTCCTAACGTTATAAGAGTCTTCATCAGCGATGATCATTTGTCTGGCAGGCATCTCTAACTTGTAACCAACCGGTTTCTTTGTAATTCTATTGATCTTTGTTTCATTGATGATCTTAAAAGCACGATTGGTGAAAGGCGATTGCTCACCAGAGCCAGACTTGTCTATAAATGTTCTTTTACTTTGAAAACCAACGTTATATGGGTTCATAGCTGTATTCTTTGGCATTGGATAAACATCATCGAAACAGACAGAGTTCAATTGGCCATCAATGGCACTGTCGATTCTGAATGATAGTAAATGCTGATGGTAGCCAGCTAGAGCAATTTCGCCGACATTAGTTCCAAAATCTACCACTAAACCTTCATCCATAGGCATAGTGGACAAGATACCAGTTGCTCTCACTTGAAGACTAATTTCACCTGCTTGGTTGAAAATGTAATTCAAGATGTATTCGTAATTACCAACTGTGGCAATAGTTTGAACAACAAATTCTCTTCTCCTAGTGACAACAGCATTTTGGGTTCTGTAATTGGTATGTTTGAACAAGATTCCATCATCTTGCTCATGCAAGCAAACAGTGTTTGGCATTAATATTGCCACACCATCAGCATTAGTTCTCACTAAATCCAAGTATTTGATCACACCGAGACAATCACATCCTAATCCCAAGGAATTGGCATTTATGCCGAATCCACAATCACCCAAATCGAAAGCTTGTTTACGATGATATGGAGCCCTTGGATCACCATATGGAACTGTCATCTCACTTAAAGACAAACGGTAAATTATGGATCTCCCTAAGAATCTAATGTCGTAGATGGCTAAGCCTTCTCTAGCATTAGGTGAGACATAAAATTCCCAGCCTTGCCACGAGATCTTGTTCGATGCACTTACCGAGAATGATGTGCCCTCTGGTTGTTGAACCACTAATGGCTTGACAGGATCTCTAAGTGGAACTTGTTGTTGATCAATGAGTAATGATGGATGGTATTCAATGGGTTCAAACTCCTTCCAAGGCAAAGTTGGTCCTGTTTTCTCATCAATACCAGTGGGCAAATAATCCATACGGACAAACTTCTTGGTCAAAACTTCAAAAACTGGGGAAAATGCAACGGGCAAAGAATAATGGTTGGAGTCACGGCTACTTGAGCTTCTGATATAAACATAGAACTGGTTCAATAGTCTTGTTTCGTTTGGATCATCGGTACCATAGATCCAATTATCTGCCATGACGGTGTATCCAGGAGGTAACTTCAACTTTGCAATCTCTTCCAAGACTTTTGGGTGCTTCATTCCATAATTTTCAGTCTCAACGGCATCCTCAGGAAGTACTGGGCCAACAACACCTTTAGGCAAGGCTTGCTTAGTGATGATGTGTTTGTGAGTCACATTGACCAAAGCTTTGTTGAAAATAGACCCATTCTCAGTGTAGTAGTAACAATAAACCACTCTTGGAATGAATGGAAGTTTTTTTAAGCCGGATGCTCTTTCCAATTCTAAATATTCCAACATAAGTTTCTTTGGAGGCTCAGCTCTGTCCAGCTGACAGAAGTGAACATCGGTAGTGGGATATGCATCCTTAACTAACTTGGTGGCTGTTACCAACTCAAAATCTTTTAACGGCTCAAAAGGATGAATTGAAGTTGACATTTATAATATACTGATTCAATTCAAAAGAAAATTGTATTGACATCCACTCCTTTATAGGCACTCAATCATTGTAGGACAATGGCACTCGTTTTTATAATGTCCGGGTGATATTTCTCACATCCTTATCTCATTAATAAATTTTTGCCGATAAGAATTTTTGTGGCCTAAAACAGCACAGCGCGCTCAAAGAGAAGATAAGTGATATCAAATCAAATCATCCGCTAAAGTGTGTCATTAATTACGACAACAAGCAGGAAAGCCAGTTCCATTTCAGATGTTTAAAAAATTATATTTGTCTGATCTACTATCAATTGGTTGGTTGATTGATTGTTCTTGATTGTTCTTGGTAATTTGTAAAAGAACAATCCTAAAACCAAAATATTACTAATAACAATAAAAAAAATCCTCTTTGAAGCTCGGATCTCGCATCCCTTTTTCAACAGCAATAAAATCAAATACCCTATACTTATCTCTAAATTGAGCTTCACCACAGCCCACTAGCTTCAAATTGATTGAGAAACAAAATCAGTGACTCAAATATACATCGGTGCTTTAAAAATGTTGTACATCGCGTCATACAAATTAATTAATCTTTCTTGTGAAATCTTCCTTTGAAAGAGCCCTTAAATGGGCCTCTACGATGAGGTGGCTTACCGTGATGTTTTCTACCTCTAAATGGGCCACCTTTGTGGAACTTATCGCCACATCCACCACGATGACCTCTGAATCTGACCCCCTTAGGACGTTGATGATGCTTTTTCTTACCTTTGAAATGATCTTCATCATCATCGTCATCATCTGAGTCACTGTCATCATCATCATGTTTCTTAGAGTCAGGGCCTGCATGCTTTCTTTCATCATCGGCCGTCACGTTCTTTTCATCTGATTCGCCATGTTCATTTGGTGGTTGGGCATGCTCAAAGTCATCATTTGACTTTCCAAAATGCAAAAGATCACCTTGTGGTGACAAAGAAGGAGCATTCCAATGGATGTTTGACAAGGCCGATGAGATTGGACTCTTGTTGTAGTGTAATGATGCTAAGACATTGACCAAGACTATAGCAGCAATACCGAAAATCAAATATTTTTTTCCGCTTTTTTTGGATTTAATCTCTTGTGATTGTTTG
The DNA here is from genome assembly GCA_030556755.1 of Nakazawaea anatomiae. Lineage (NCBI taxonomy): Eukaryota > Fungi > Ascomycota > Pichiomycetes > Alaninales > Pachysolenaceae > Nakazawaea > Nakazawaea anatomiae. The sequence continues at coordinate 53,582 of JAKTUO010000058.1, read as the reverse complement.
TTGTTGTTGTTGTTGTTGTTCTTCAGGTCTGAAGACTCAACATATTGAGGTAAGATAGATTTCTCTTCTGACATTGTTATAGATAATTTGTTTTAAACTATTTGAACAAGTCAGGTGGTAGCAGCTCTGTATCTTTTTATATTTTTTTAGTAAATTAATTTAAAATCGTAGGGGCTTTGACACATTTTTTAATTTTTTTGTGGTTTCAGGGCACTGTTTCTTTGTTGTTGTGGTGAAAGCGAAAAGCGAAAAGGAGGCAATGTCCATTTGCGATTACGAGATATATATATATATATTCATATATATATACATACATTTATGAGTTCAACTCTCATTTTCATTCTCTAACCCATCACCATTCTCATGATTCATTAATACCTCACCTGTCGCATAGTACAAATTGCGAATTTCCTCCTTTTTCTTCAAAATAACCTCCCTGTTGAAGATTGATGCTGTATGATAAATATAGTAAAATAACGCAAATCCAAAAGAAACCTCCCATTGATTAGGAATGAAATGTTCTCCAAATCCAGGCAAAAAGGAAGTATCACGCAAACCATAGTAGATGGCAAGATAGATAGCCGCAGACAATTGAGGTTTCAAAAATTGTCTAAAGCTCTGAAAAAACTTCTTGTATGACGACGACGTCAGTGCAATCACAAATGGAATTAATGTGAATGGCAATACACTGACTTGGACAAGTAATTCTACAACTGAAGACGTAATGATTCCATGTATAAGACTTCCCCAAGCCATTTTAAACAAGGGCTCAAACTTCTCATAGTCAAGAGATTTGAGTAATTGCAATTCTGTCACTAATTTGTTGTCCGGTAATCCATTTGGACTTAATATTGCCACTATTAAGTACTTATGAATGAATATTATGGCAACAATCCAAATGATTGAAATCACAACAAACGCCAATCTCTTCCCCATACCTATTACTAAATTGTTATAGGTAACAGCAGTTGTTAATCTACCAAAAGTTCCCAAATGATCTCTACGCAGCATGGTCTCAGAATCGTACTCCTCAATTAATGGTGCCCCTTGTTTCAACTGTTGAATCTTGTTGATTTTAAAAGAGCCGTTGTGATCAATCATCTTCAAAATTGCCAATTGGATAACGAATCCAATAACAATAGAAGAGCACGATAATTGCATCATTTTATTTGTGTGGTGATCGCTGAAAAATCCCAAACCTAAAAGGTTTAAAGTCCAATCTGGAAGAACTCTACCACCCAAACTGAGTACTTTGGAGAACGGATAACCAACTATATTACTACTGATGATGATAGCCAAGATCAACAAAGCAGCAAACAGCCATAATAAACCAACAAACAGAAAGTTCCGAGCACCAAAGTTTGGTGGACGGAATACTATTGTATGAGTCCTTATATCATTGATCTCGTCTTTTTCACCAAGTAAATTATCAATTTTACGGTTAGAGCCTCTAAGTTTGAAATTTTCAAAATCGGTACCATCCGATCTCACTGGGTAAAATAGATTTCTCAAGTATAATCTTGAAACATTGTCATTATCTGGTGCCTTGATCCAGTATCCATCCGGAACAAACAGGCAAGTCACAAATGGATTTACCAGAAAGTACTCGTGTAAGTCATCCTCATCGACTGGATTCTCATAGTCTGGTTCTTCTTTTCTTGACCATATCATATGCCATAAGGATCTGTACTGGATTTTACCTCTCTCACGAACGTCATCAATTCCCAAAATAAATGACGACATTCTAGTCAAATGCGCTGATTTTCTGATCGCATAATACCAATATATTCTAACAAACTTGCGTAATACTGGGGAATACACCCTGTTGAGCCTGAAGTATAAAACATATAGGGACGTGAAAGTGAAAGTTGACAAAAGGTTGAACTTCATCGGTAGCAAAGATGTGAAGTATCTCATTGGGAAAGTTATAATGCCAAATCCAACTAGTATAAATGCAGTATAAACGGCTCCACTTAAAAATATTCTTGACATTTGAAGCCCAAACGGCCTCACTAATGCATCATGAATTAATCTCGTATTTTGATCATCTGGTGATCTGATGAAAAATAGTACCCCTGGACGGAGAATGAATCTACGAATCATACCCACATATGTTGCAAATAAACACATGTAGATAGTTCCCACTGACCAGTACAAGATGAAGATCATGAATTTGTCGTGTCTTGCAAAGCCATAGAATAAATCAGAGGTGAATAATTTGCCCCATGAAATAAAATTTGTATCTTCAACAAAGATTGGTGATGATACGAAATCCAACAAGTATCCACAAAATACTGGAAATGTAACAATTTCAGTTGCAAAGATTGCGTTCACCTTCAAAACTGAGCGGATATCGAAAAGAATGTAATAGACACGTCTCCCTATACCTTTTAAGGGCACCAACTTGTTTCTAAATGAACGCTCTAAAACGTACATGATGATACCACTAGTGACAAAGAACACCAATAAGTCCGTTGCTAAAGGTATGACTCTACCAGTCATGGAAACTGGTGTCTTCCCATAGTATGCAGCCTTTAACTCATCGACCCATGGAACTATTAAATCATAAATTAACAAGAGCCACTTATTTTCTGAACCGAAATGTTGTTTGACAAATTCAACATTTATGGTTTTATTGAAAACAAATTGTACACTGCCAGCTATGATTCTGAACAATATGCTACCAATAACTGATGGGAAATAGTATAAAAATACAAACGCCACCAGAAAGATTCCTATGGCAATCACTATGGTTCTGATTCCTGCTGGGATATCAATATGGACTTGAATATTGAATCCCAAGCCAAACCCACCGGCGGCTTCTTCATCCTCATCATCTATAGCAGCTGGAGGGACAAGACCCAGCCCATTCACAGGAGGAAGTCCCTGGTTCAGAAGTGCGCCATCGTTATGATGATGATGATGTTGGGGAATATCCACTTCATTAAAGCCCTCCGCTATTATGGGTTGTTCCAAGTTTTCTGGATCAGCTTCGTTGAGGTCATCAATAAATGGAATCACATCTCTGATCTTTTCGTAAGCTTGTCTCTTGGCTTTCTCGTACTCTCTTTCCAATAACTCATCGCTAACATCCATCACTGCTATAGTTCTGAATTGAGCTCTGAATGAAACTTCGTGCAACTCAATCAATTGATCCAAGTCACGACGAGTCATACTATCATTCGGTAATCCGTTCGGGAATTTCTCCTGAAGAAAATCACGTATGAACAGATCGACATAAACAGACATCTTTTCATCTCCCACTTTTAAATTCATCAAGTCTTGAAAACCTGAGTCAGTGGTGACCCATTCATGTAAGACAAATAGTTGAAGGACAGTGATCACCAGAGTGAAGACAAGCTCCAAACCAGTTGGATAACTATACTTGAAGCATTCCATGAAATTTTTCCAATTGTATGCAAATGATTTATCCAACTTATTTGAATACCCAGCAAGAAGTGATCGAGAAATATCAATTTTTGGCATGGTACCATCTATTAAAAAAGAATAAAACCTTACAATGCACATCACTAACATGGGTAACACAATCAGATATAAGAATGCCGCTACTATCAAACCCAGATACCTCCCAACGTAATATTTAACGTTTCTGGCCACCAACTCTTTGAAAACTATCGCAGGATTGAGATTCTCTGGAGCGTCATCCGGCACTACTGGTTTGAATCTGTAAGGCGCTTTGCAAATATCACACTTCTTCTCTCGCTTTGAAGAGTTAAGCCATTCTTTCAAACAATCTGAATGCACATATTTAACAGAACCGCGGCATAAACAAGGGTGGAAAAGTTCCCCTTCTTCTGCTCCACATCGACAGATACGGCAAGTTTCTTCTTCTCGTTCCTGATCCGCGGTTGTTGTTGACATCTTGGAAACAATGTTCGTAAACTGACGATCAAATTGAGAGACAGCCAATAGATGTGAAGATTCAACGACAAAACTGAAGAGTTCGAATAAAGAGAGAAATGGCGGTAATTGAACAATATTGTTCTTAATGATTTGTTTTAATCAAAGGGTAATTTTTTCTCTTTTGATTTTTTTCTCATCGTCATCATCAGAGAGTACTTGAAGAGCAAATAGATACAAACCAAACAACTTATAAAAGACTCTACTTTTACTCAAAAGATGTTAAGAAGACAACCCACGGCAATAAAGCTTACCCCTGAAGAGATAAAGGATACATTAGGAGGAAGAATTATCTCATCACAACCACAACAAGAGAAGAACAGAAAGGAGCAAAATACCACGTTATCCGCGGGAAAGTCGCCAGCTCATGATGATAGCTCTTATGTTTCGGGAAATGGTGGACGCTAGATGTTGGTAATAGTAGATTTCGTTAAAAAGACCACTGCTCTGTTACGATCTGCTATGATCTATCCCGGATCTATATTCCTCACTGCCTGCAGTCAATTGATATTAGCAGCTGTCTGTTAGTGCTATAGTGTGCTATTTCGTGCATCTCTTGCTGTTTTATTGCATAGGAGACAGTGATGATGATGGTCATGATTAAGTTGTTGCTGTTGCTGTTGTTGGTAGAATCGGTTTACACCTGAATGTCACTTAAGTACTGCTCCAGAGCTTGAATAGTGACACTGATTTTGGTAGTGTATGTAGAACTCAAAGTAATATAAGGCGCGTAGTAGAAATATATCAATTACACGCGTTTCCTCCTTATTCAGATCATATACAAACGTATCTCTATATACAAACCAGCTTTACTCAATGCCTGCTGCCGTCAGAAGATCACAGAGGACCCACAACAGCAGTAGTACTGAAAAGTCTAGTCAATACGTTAGTGACTTGAGCGATATCGATGTGGATGATGATCTGATATCTGAGCAAGGAGAACAACACAGTTCAGAAAGCGATGCAGATGAAGAGTATTTGGATACAGCCAGGGACAGAAAGAGGAAGGCAAAATCTAAGAGTGTTGCAATCAGAAACAAGAAACAAAAAGCTTTGAATAAGTCAGGAAGACAGCTTCTGTCATCGGTGGATGATATCGACGATTTTGTTGAAAATTACATATTTCAAGCATTGAGTGATCCAGACATTTCAATCACTGAACTTGCTACAAATTGGATCGAACAGTATGAAACAAGCACAACTTTAGCTTTAAAAGACTTGATAAACTTCTTGCTCAGGTGTTGTGGTTGCTTGTTGCAGATAGAAGAACATGATGTACAAAATAACGAGTCTGCAGTTGACACTGTGGGAGAAATTCAACAGCTTTTCATTAAACAACAGTTTCATGAGTATCCATTGCTTACTACGAACACGAAATGGAAAAACTTTCGTTCCAATGTGATTGAATTTTTCTCTCTTGTGTTATCAGTGGCTAACGAAAAGGAGTTACTTTGCACTGATACCGAGGGAGACGACCTCATGGAGAACCTATTAGTATGGTTGAGTGCAATATCGACTTCCAGCTTAAGACCATTGAGATACACTGCTACAGTGATATTACTCGAAATGGAAACTTCACTTTGCAACATTATGGCCCGGACTTGTTCGAGTTTGGAGAGGCAGCAACGACAGTTTGACGTTGAAACGAATAAGTTAAAAAATTTGACAGAGAAACTGCTGAAGGTCAAGTCTACTAAAGAGAAGTCAAAATTGAAAAAAGATATAGCGAACGTTGAAAGAAGATTGGAGCAAGTCACATCGAGTGTCAACTCCTATAAGAATCAGAAGTCTATTTTGGAGGAGTATTTGAAGGATATCACCAATACAACATTTGTTCACAGATATCGTGACGTAGACCCTAAAATAAGGCAGGAGTGCATGACTGCATTAGGGCTGTGGATTGATCTTTATCCTGAACAGTTTTTTGAAACTTCTTATCTACGATATTTCGGTTGGAACTTGTCTGATAAAGACTCTGGTGTCAGATTGGAAGTTATTAAGTCCCTATTGAAACTTTACCGAAAATCTGTGATTGTACCAGGCTTCAGACAATTCACCGAGAGATTCAAGGGAAGGTTGATTGAGATGGCAATTTACGATTCTGATTATAATGTCAGACTCAATACAGTCTCGACTTTGTTAGAAGTGTCAAGAATAGGATTTCTTGACGGGGAAGAGGTCATGCAAATATCGTCTTTAGTGTTTTGTGACAAACTGAATAAGGTCAATCTTATTTGCACTACGGAAAATAAATATCATAGATTACAACATGAATTGATGAAATTGGTGAATATCACTGAAGTCGAAATGACCAAGGAGTTTGAAGAGAAGTGCAAAGAGGGCATTTTGAGTAGTTCAGATTCCTTTACTCTTGACCTTTCAAAAATGTTGAGGCTCAAAAATTTGTGTGAGATCTTGCAGAACTCCTTCAAATATTTTCTAGAAAACTACTCAAAGCTTGAAAATGAGCTGAAAAGTGATTCAATTGACAAAATCATTGACTCTTTCAAATCTTTATACACATTACCCTCTTATTCATGGCCTAATTTGATCGAGTTTTTGATCAAGTTTTTAGCTTTTGATTTAAGTGCAGTGGAATTGGTAGATGAGTCAATTAAATCCAAAATTGAGTTGTCATCATCGGATAAAGATATGTTGCTATGTTTTGTTTGCGCGATCACCTCAATTCAACTTGGAAGTGGAAGTAAGTTCCACGCAGGTATTTTCAAATTGCAACCCTCAGCTAAGAATAAAGCGCTGCTGGACAGCAGTTCAACCATGAACGAACAAGATGTGACCGCTAATACATTGTTAAATTCTTTGCCGGGATTGTTCACCTTAGTGAAAAATACAAAATCTTCTTTGCAAGTATTCATGAAGATTTTTAACAACTTGTTCGAAAGTCCGCATGGCAACCAGGATTCTCAAAGACTTAAAACAATTGAAGACATCTTGAAGAAGCTCCTTTTATCTTTCAAGGAACTTGAATTGGTGCCAGGGAAGGATGATCAACTTTCTGATGAATTCGGTCAATTTTTCTCAACAATATACAAACAGGGAACCGATGCTACCCTGGAGCAAAACATTCAGGTTCTGGTGGAATCATTGGTGATAAAAATTGCCTCAGATTTGATGTTCACCTTGAAGCTGCATACAGACTTGGATCCTATCTCCAATGTCATGCCATTATTGAACAAGTTAAACATAATGGGAAGGTGCGTTGATATAACAGAATGCCTTGAGAAAAGAGATAAGGATAGTGCTGGTGATGAAAACTCCATCATTGACTTGTTATGCAACAAATGTTTGCAAAACGAAGATTACAAAAGAGATGAGCTTACATCGATCCTCCTCATTTACAAATTTTTCAGCTGCTATATAACTCAAAAGCTTCATGAAACACTAGCCGATAAAAAAGGCTTGTTGCTAAGTGATACATTTGTGATCTCAGACAGTTTGAGGAATTTGGTATCTATTTTCAACACCATCAGGGAACTTTCAATAGAGCAAGGTGTTAAAAGGCAATTGAAAGTTGAATCATCAATTTTCTTGATTGACTTTTTGGTTGCCCTTGTTGAGTTTAACAGAAGATTACAACGGATAGTAACCACTTTGGAAAGCGATGAGAAATTGGCAGACTTGAAAACTTTTTTCGAGATTTCAATTCCATTACATGTTGACCTGGAATTTAGAAAATCAATTTTGAGAACTTTCTTGGAAATGGAAAACAAACTCTCCAAGTTTTCCGATACCGAATTGGATAGAGATGAAGATGAGGACGTGAACTTTGAATTGGTAGATGAAGATGATGAAGATAACAATCAACAAGACCAACAAAATCAACTGAGACGAAGAATTGAATGCGAGAACAATCTATGCAGATTTACTGTGGAATTGTTGTCCTTGGCAAATTTGAAATTATTGCCAGCTAGCATGGTTAAAAGATTGTCCTTGAATAAGGATCAGTTGAGTTCGGATTTATTCAGTAAGCTTTTTGAGCCAATACAGATGCACAGCAATTCGCCCACAACGACAACTACTGCAGTAACAACTACAACAACTGGTTTGATCGAGGTACAACAAGATGATGCTGATGATAGCATTGATACCCATGGCAGCTGATTGTAGCATGTTTCATCTTTAATCGAATATTTGAGATTAACTTTTATTTATTTCCTAGCTATATCATTGTCGTAAATAATGTTTTTTATTTTCTTTTTAATCAGTATAATTTCTTTTCCAATCTATGAATTGCACCCTAGTGGTTCCATGAGATAAAAAACATCAAACCAATTCCGACAAACATAGAAAGTAATTGACCAAGGAATTTCTTGAACTCACTACCTCTTGTCGTTGATTGACCCAATTCTAAAACTTCTGGTATGACACCAACTGTAGCGATATACAAAAACCCACCAGCGGTGAATGGTAAAGTCAAATCACCTATAGTTACAGTAGTGTTGAATATTCCAGTATAAGTATTGAGATTTTGAGCTAAAGTGGAAGAGACATCTTCACTGATTGAAGATTGAATAAGTATACCGATGAAGGCACCTAAGAATGCACCAACAGCAGTTATGAATTGTGAAAACATCAGTTGCCATTTGGTGAATCCACCTTGGATCAACAATGCAAAATCACCCATTTCATGTGGGAATTCATGGACAAAGACGGCGATTGTGGTAGTAGCTCCAACATTTCTGCTAATGTAAAAGCTGGCAGCTATGGCTAATCCATCGGTGATGTTGTGAGTAAAGTCAGAGATCAAGTTAAGGTAAGCAGATGTTTTGATTGACAGGGATGGATTGGTAACAATTGGGGTGTCTTTGGATACAGATTCATCTTTTGAAGTTGATAATGATTTTTTGGAATCTCTGTTGCGTAAAGTGGAGGAGGAGGATTCCTGATTTTTGTCATCAAATCCCGAGGCCTTTGAAGCATGAGAATGCGAGTGTGAATGTGAATTACCCCCCTCGGATTCTGAATCATGTTCCAATATTCTCAACAATTTGTCAATGATGAAAAATATCAAAAAACCTATAAAAATGAATAATCCCAAGATGATATTTCTTCTTTCATCAACATAAACAAATGACAGTTTATGATGATCTACAGACTCACCGAAAAAAGTTTCTGGAAGCAAATGCAAGAACACATCACCTAAAAGACCGCCAGTAGCGAAACTGACCAAGTAAGTCAATTTTGAAAGGTCAATCGATGAAGGAACAAATGCTAATATTAAATTTGGTGGCCCCGATATGTACGCAGTCGCGAGCAAGGCATTACCAGCCAGTCCAAAGGGAAATAGAACATCAAAGAAGCCCTCCATAAAAGATTGCTCGCCATCTTGATGACTGTGGGAATGTTTAATATGTCTGTTGATATCCTTGACAACTTGACAAGTGGCCAAGTCTCTCTCCATTTTAGGTAAATTGATAACCCCATTAGAGTGAAACAAGGGGGCAGATACTTCGGAGGAAAAATGTTCGGTTACTGCCACATCTTTGCCATTCTTTTCTCCTGCATTGACAGTGAGAGCAAGGATTGGAAGTGCTGATAGAAGCTTTGTTGACAATCTCATGATCTATATTTCAATATGATGTTTATCCTTGGTATGTTGTTAAACTAAATGAATTCTTTTTTTTTTGTGTCCTTCTGGGGTTTTTTGTGATTTGGATTTACTTTAACAGCTACAGACAAGGAATATATAGTTAGAGCACAGTAGACTCTCTACTTAAATCATCACCACTATCACCGCCTTTGTTGGCCCATTGAATCCCTTAAAAGGCACAACTTACTATTGAGTCACAGTTCTCTACTTTAATAAGCTTACTATTTTGTCTTAGCAGAAATTTGGTATTACTTTTGAGATTTCGTTCTCATTCGAACAACTACATTACACACATAAACAAGCAATTCACTGCACTGCTTTCCCATTACATGTCAAATCAGGAAGTCTCGTGTTTCACGTTTGAATGGTGAGTAACCTAATTTTTTAGAGTATTTCAAGCTGTATTTTTTATCGAAAAGGAGTTACAAACACTTGATTTGAGTCTCTGATCTTGAATTAAGAGTTGAACCTCTTTATTTATAAAACATTCATACTGACACAATCTCGATGAAGGCCATATAACGAGACTGATCCTGTTATTGGAGAAGTAGTTGTAACTGGTGATTTTGATCAATGGTCAAAAACGATCAAGCTTGACCTCAAAAGGGATCAGGGAAAGTTCATCAAGACAGTCAAGTTTACCGATGTAAAAGATCCAGATATCCACTTCAAAGTGAGTCGCAACTTTTTTAATTCATTCCTTTGATACCAAAATACTAATCGTTGTTTTTGTCTCCCACAGTTCATTGTTGATGGAAATTGGTTGACTTCTCCACAATATAAGATCGACAACTCTCACCCATGTAACAACTTCATTGAGAAGGCCGAGCTCGAACCACTTGACGGACTAGCACCAACCGCAAGTAAGAGTGATACTGTCGATAGTGAGTTTACAACTATATCTGAAAATAGCCAGAGTTCTCCACCTGTTATTGTGGAGCGCTTGGAAAACACTGATGATGTCTCCATCACTAATTCGGAAGCCACATTAACAAACAGTTTGGCTCCAGGACAAGCCACTTCATTGAGCTCAACTAATGGTAGTCCCAGATCTGGTCGATCCCGAGGCTCTGCCAATATATTATCGAGGTTCAAGAAACTCTTTAACCAAAACTGAGGTGAATTTCCTTAAGAAATGAGCTGGTCCTCTTTCAAGCACTTCAATTCATTCTTGCCAATTATTTTATTTTTTATTGAAGAGGTAGCTCCTTTCATTTTGGCCTATTTTTTATTTCATTGGAGTCGTCAAAATGGCAACACATAATTACTGTGTGCCTAGTGTTTTTTTTACAACTGATACATCTCACGAACGCGTTTGAATCGTGATCCAGCGTGTTACCTGTTTACTTATATCTTTAATTTATTCATTTACTTCAGCCTATGCTACAATTCCGTTACAAATTTTTGGTCACATTTTAACCAGAGTGTAAATCAGCTCCTTCCCAATGCTCTTCAATTAAAAATATGCGTTAATGTTTGGCATCGTCTAATTCAAACAAGAAACGTGATATGGTGTTGAGAGAGCTTTTTAATATTGGTTCTGTAAAAGTCATTCCCTCTCTTTCAACCACTCTTGAAACTCTAGCCTTCTCAGTGTTATATCAATAAACGACGGATTACTCTCTATCTCATCAAAAATCCCACAATCAAACTTCTCATCATTGACAATAGCTTGATTCATATAAATATTTTTGAAATTCAACTTCTCCAAATTAGAAACCTCTCCAGTAATGAGGTTGATTCCCTGGTCAGTATTATAAACTATGCTATTTATGATAGTGTACATTAACAAAATGACTGATATGACCAACTCAACATATATATCTGTGGGTACTTTGAAAACGGAAGCTGTTTGTTTGGAGTACTGCTTGAGCTCGTATGTTGAGACCGACGAATGAATCAACATTAGCAAGCCTATAAATCTGAGAATAGTGATTTTTACAGGCATTGTGATAACGTGTGATAGCAGTGATGATATGTAGAGTGATCTATCTGTTCACTAATTTTTTTTTTTTTTTCAAGTTTTTTATCGTCGTTTAAATGATAAAATCTATTTCATCAATAATTTTAGCTCTTGAAAAGGACGTAAATCTGAATCAGGACATCATGGACCATTGAGCAGTTTTATCAAAGTTCTGTCATACTAGCAGCAACTATTGGAGTCGACTGGGCCTTCTTCTGCCAATAAAGTTTCTGGGCAGCCCCAATAATCACGAACGGGCAGTAATTTACAGAGGAGTGATAAAGATGGATACCCAAGTGATAGGGATTTTACTGTGTTTGGCTCAACAATTCAAACAAAGAATTGAGGACTCTACCAGTTCAAGTGACTTTGGAATGTTAGACTGATTGAATTTGACTCAAAAGATAGGGTTGACTGATCAGAGGTCTAGGGGCCACTAGGATGATAGTATTGAAATTTGTTAAGATTGACATCACCGATAAAATCCTATTGTTGGATTTGTTCTGCACAGAAATATCAAATTAAGATGAAATAATCAGTCCTCAAAATAAGCACCGTTTCAAGGATGGAAAGTTTGAATCATGATGCTCACCGCTGAATCTTGGACTGAAAATAGATTCTGTTCAGTGTTGTTACATAATTATGTTGGTGGGTTGTTAGGTGTATAATTGGAGTTGTTTCTCTAGGTATTTATACTTCACAGTGTCTAGAGAGGTAGATTTATGACTTGCTTAATGAACCTACGGCCCTCCTACCCATTTTGTTCACGCAACTCTTTTGAAACTACTACAAATGCTCTGCATTTATAGGTCAGCCATACACTTACACAATACACATCCCCACAACTATACAGCGACACTAGCGCCTACGGTTGAGCTTCTCAAGCTCTAATTATAGACAGCAGGCCATATTTGTCTTTGGTACTCTACAAAAATGTTTATTAATAGCTGCCTGAAGTGATACTTTTTTTAACCACTGCCACCAACGTTTAACCGACATCACTCATTTTTATCACAGCTTAGTTTATAGAGCTCATCTTCTCAGCCGTCCGTTATTTTGTGGTACCTGTTTCAATTACAACTTATCTGAGTTATTGCTTTTAAAATCTGTGATTAACTACATACTATACTATATGCCTACATACTATGCATCCGAGTATTGCACAGCTACATACTATATGTATCTACATACTACGTACCTGCATACTACACTACACACTACATACCTACATACCTACATACTACACACTACATACCTACACACTACACACTACATACCTACAACCTACACACTACATACCTACACTCTACACACCTACACACTACACACTACATACCTACACACTACATACCTACATACCTACATACCTACATACCTACATACCTACATGCCTACATACTATATACCTACATACTATATACCTACATACTACATACCTACATACTACATACCTATATACCTACATACTATATACCTACATACTATATAACTATGTAGTCATATATAAGGTACATAACATATGGAAGTGCTGTGAGTTGAATGTTGATCCAAAATTGATGAGTCCAGATGTAATCTAATATGAATTCCATTAGAGTGATTCAATTGATAGTATTATTGTATAATTGACGAGCCATGAGTATGCGGTTGGCGCCGTGTAAATTAGTGAATTGTAATTATTCCGATCCAATATGAAATATCAGTTTAAAAGACCTGGACGTGTTGAGGTTTCCTTTCTCTAATGTTATATTGGTTGCCCCTGGTGAATAATCCTTTTGTGATCCATTTTTTTGTATGTCATAAATTTAACGAATTGGGAACTCTGAGAACTCGGGGGTATTTCAATCTGGCTAGTGATTTGAGGGCTCGATGGCGGTTCACTGCCCTTTGTGTTGGTAACTTGAATTTGATAGATTGAATTTTTTGTCTAAATGAGTGGTGAAAATATAAAAGGAGTTATAAATTGGGAACTCTGAGAACTCGGGGGTATTTCGATATGGCTAGTAAATGAGGTATTAGTATTTCAACTGAGTTGAGGGCTTGATGGCACTTCACCGCCGTTTGTGTTGGTAACTTGCTTTTAATATATTGAACTTCTCTGTCTAAAATAAGTGATGAGAATATAAAAGGAGTTACAATTTGGTTTTCAGCTTTTCTTATATTTGAGTACTTTCAAAAACCACAAAACCACAAAACGTAAACAAAAGGAACAAAAACCACAAAGATGGAAAACCTTATTTGACCAATTATGCTGTTTTTTTCTTTCTCTTTCTCATTCAACCAGCAGCGTTAATATATTGGTTGAGAATTCAGTTTTGTGTAATTTGTTTTATCTACTCTATTTCAGGAGTTTTTTGATCAAGTTTTGTACTCCCACCTCTTTGGGAACAGGGAACAGGAGCTGATAAGTCTTCGCTATTAAAATCTCAGTTCACATAGTTAATGATCTGATTTTTTCTAAATCTTTAAAGGTTTATTTTTATTTTTACATAGTAAATTGTAGGAGCAGTTGTTTCCCAAGATGGATTTAATTTGTCACATGCGTATTTACAAATTCATTAATCCATTTACAAACATAAGGGCGTAATCAAAAATGCGGAGCTACTGTGATCTTTATTGCTCTTTTTTCACATATTTGCAAAATCCCTATCTCAAGGTTAGCGCTGATGAAAAGCCCCGCTTTTTTTCACAAAATGTTCGTTTTTGGCAAATTGAAGCCACAAAAGCAAAAAAAAATAGCCGCCAATACGATCAGTCTCACTATTGAAGTCTGTTCTAAAAATCGCACTGCATCAGTTACGAGACTTTATTCATTCCTAAATAAAAAATTTTTAGCATATGCAATTTATCAGAAGACAGCATTACCCGGCACATACCCAGCTTGGTGACCGCGCTTAAATTGTAAAACAGGTAGAGATGGTAAGAGTTCGTCAAAGTGGAAGGGGGTTCTCATGAGACCCATTCATTACGTCTAAGATATTTTGATGTATCATGGTATAAAAACTTATATTGTAAATTAGGCGCCTATTACTGAATATAACTTGAAGCAATATGAGCAATTGATACTAAAGTGTGATTCATGTATTCAACATGCTCAAGCAGAAACCCCGATCACATGCTTGAAAATGAAATAAATCATTGCAAGATGCTGTGTTTCGATTGGCCAATCATTCGCTTATCAACATATAGCTTTTGTGTAACCAGTACCAATTGAATGCTCCACTTTTCAGTATGCTCCGCTATTTCTAAAACGCAAATGCCACAAAAGCAAAAAAAGAAATACGTCACAAAAGCGAAAAAACCATTTAACCGCCAATGGGCATATTTAATCACAAAGCATCAAGACGCCACTTTACACCGGTTGGTGTAACCTAATCAGAAGCATGTGATTGGCGAGTGAACAGTGCCACCTGGTTCGGTAGTTCTAATCACTTGCAACGCTTTGACCAACACGATTTCGGTGAATATCCACTAGATCAAATTTCCTTCGCATTTTAGCACTCGCCAATTGGTCTCAAGTAGTATGTTCTTAAATTGATACGATAGAGAGTTGTGATAAATCATTTAATAGCACTTTTAAAATTTGCATCAATGTGGACATACTCGACTCGAACTTTGACAAATTTGATTAACTCAATTTCAATGAAAGGCCACATCAAGATGAATCAAACCTGGTTTCATTAGCGGCGCTTAAATCCAAATATGGTTTTTGTGACGAGGATGGCTCATTGACCCCAAATATATTTTTGGTGGTGATGGATGGGACTGTTCGTTATCGTACTCACATCAGTTATTCGGTAAGAGCTTGGCTAATGGACGAAGTTTCATGTTTAATGGAGAAATGAGAATCATTGTTACGGTCCGTGAGCTTATCTATAAAATTCAATTGATATTCTACTATAGATGTTATTATAAATTTCTATAAAACCCCCTCGCTGTACATTTGTTCAATTTCATCCAGAAAGAATTTTTTAGCTTGAGGCCGCTTTATCTTTAAAGTAGGGGTGACAACGTCATCTTCAACTTTAAAAGTGTCAACACCAATTTTCAAATTTTTGATTTTCTCAAATCCAAACAAGCCTGTATTGGAGATTGATTTGTTGCAATAATCTAAAACCAATTTACGAAGCAGTTTATCATTTAAGTTCACATCATCGATGGATTCCACATTTGTGTACTTTGGATCCTTTTTCAAAAATGACACAAATATTCTTGGATCAACGTTTATGATACCAACCAAGTAACTCTGGAATGAATCACCATAGACAAATAATTGATTCAAGAATGTCACATTTGATAAATAGATGTTTTCAATTTTTTCGGAGGCAACGTATTCTCCTTGTGATAATTTAAAGAAATTTTTAGCTCTATCAACAATGACGAGCTTGTTCCCAGACTTGGTCAATTGTGCAACGTCACCAGTGGCAAACCATCCATCTTCATCCTTAGCTTCTCTAGTGAGCTTTTCGTCACCGAAGTAGTGATCGAAAATTTGAGGTCCTCTTACCATGAGTTCACCACTCAAATTTTTCTCATATGAGTAATCCATATGAGGTAAGTCGCGTAATCTAAATTCTGTGGTGACACAAATTGGACCACACGAGTTTGGATGTGGATCTTTTGGAACTGTTATTGAAATTGCAGCGAAAGATTCTGTAAGTCCATATCCTTGATAAAATCCACAATTTAAGACAGCTTTCAAAAACACTATAGTTTGCTCAGATAAAGGTGCCGAACCACTGATTAAGAAGCTCAAATTCTTGAACCCTAACAGGTCCTTTATCTTGTTGATAACGAGTTTATTAAATATTTTGCACATCAAGGAATTATCATTTTGTTTCTCAACGGCATGAATTTTATAATTGATTGCAATATCGACTAATTTTCTTTTGAACCAAGACCCTAATTTGACTTTTTCCTTTATTCCTGCTTCAATTCTATTATACAATCTTGGAACAGCACACATATGAGTTGGTTGTAATACTTTTATGTCATCGAGAAAAGTGATAACTTTGGCAGGATCATGAGGGAATGCGACAGAACCTCCCCTTGATAATTCAAAAAGAACTTTGAATCTCTCTAAAACATGGGCCAATGGTAAGAAAGCCATGCTGCAAGGTATTTCTGGTGGGTCAATATGACAAAAACATACTGTTATACCAGCCACCGCACTTTCATGGGTTAAACAACACCCTTTAGGTAATGATGTAGTACCTGAAGTAAATGAAACTGTATAGATGTCGGTAGGCTTTGGCGGTTTTAGATTTGCAGGGAATCTCTTTCCAAATGATAGAATCTGATCAAAATCGTAAACTTTGACACCTTTTTCTTTAGCATTATTGATGAGATCATCATCAGATTCTGTGATTGGGTCCATTGAAATCAAAAACTTCAAAGTGGTTAAAGAATTTTTGGAGTTTTTCAAAGACAAGACAGTTTCAATTTTGTCTTTCGAAAGAACGATGATGGGAGACTTAGTCACATTCAAGATATGAGTTGATGATTCTGGGCCTAAGGTATCATATAGAGCAACGTTTGGGATGCTAAAAGCGTGACACGTCAAATCAGTGATAATCCACTCAAATCTATTGGCGCTGTACATAGTTAAAATAAAATCTTGTTGATCGACATCTGGGAACTCTTCAATGACTTTCAATAAACCACTTCCGAATTGATTTCGCAAGACTTGAACATCTTCATAATTGGTAAAAGTGTAATGACTATCCAAAATCCCATTGGGGGACAAACGTCTCCCCAAACATTGCCTCTTTGGATAAACAGATACAGCGTGCTCAAAGTAATCGAAGACAGTGACTAAGTCTGGATGTACAGTTTTGAATAAACCTTTTTCAGCGTTATATGTGTTTCTGAAAACAGGAGAAAAACCAGGCTCTTGCGAGTTAGGCACAGCACTAGATGAATTTGTTTTCTCGAATGGTAATGGGAATTGAGAAAGAGCCTGGTCGAGGTTGACTGATTTATCATAAACTGAAGATGACATCCTTATTATATGATAATGATTGAATAACAAATTGATTGTGTTCTAACCAAATGTTTGAAAATGGCAAAAAAACACAGACATAGTTCAACGTGTGAATAAAATATTTGTATGTAAATGAATAATTAACTTCGGAAATAAAAACCCTTTTCTTTAACAGTTGATATCCCGTGCACGGCATTTGCATGTGATTTTTTTATCTATTCTCGAATAGCAGTCACGTGACTCAACTTGGGGCGAACACTTAAATTGTATCAGCAAATGGTGATTATTCCAACGGCGCTTGATTCACGATCACTACGACTACTTCTTCAGTGAGGTGTCTTCAAAGGAGTGGTGTACTCTTTTCAAAGAGGTGAATTCACAATCAATTGTCACAAATGTGGTTTGACATTATCTTAGATGGAAAAAGCTAATCGTGGTAATGAAACTGCATTTCAATTGGTTGAGCAATGAAGGCAATGAAAACAACAAGCACGGCAATTCACAAAGATAAAGATTTTTAACGAAGGAAATATGGGAGAGAGATCAAGCATTTACAAGAAGTTTTTGCGATAATCTAATTTAAGGGAAATTAACTATAAAACTTAGAATTAACCTACATAATAGATAGCGGTGAATACAAAACCATCAATGAAAAACTTTCTCATTTTATTAAAACATTGATTGAACTATAAGCTTTGATAAAAGAGGCATGCATAGATGTATACCAGTAAAACTTTCTTGTTCTTTCGTTAATTCAAATGTGGGTGTCTCCTACTTTAAAGAAGGCACATGAAGAGGAAGAAAAAAAGGTAAGAATAAAGGCAAGATGAACACGGCAATAGGCCAACGGAATCGGATACTATGAAAAGATATGGGGGGCATTGAGATCAACCGGCAAATATGTATCTGTAGGATCTGGTTTGAGCCGTGGTTCAAAGTTCCATCCATTGCTTTCAAGCATTCTGTGCAACTTTGATTAGCCTTCACCTGTCCCAAATTTTCAAAGACAATATTCGAGCAAGATAAATCTTCTATTCATTGATTTACAACCGTTATATGACTCGAATACATTTAAGTATTGGTTGAGAAAAAAAAGGGTCTAATTTTAACTAATACACAAACTGCGTTTACACAGAATTAGCAGAACAAAAAGCAAGTATTGGATACCCTTTACCCTAGGCAGCCCAAAATTTGTACTGTTGAGGCAAAATTTGAGAAATAGGCTCCAGTGCCTCTTCTTTCAACTCGGCAGCTTTCTTTTCTGCAACGATATCCTCATTCTCCTTGAATTTGAGTTTATTCTCCTTAATATCGTCATAAAGTTTCAGTTTTTGTTTGATCAAAAGAGTTTTTTCATAATTCAATGATTTTTCCAATACTTCAAATTTTTGTAATTTTAAATCAATTTTTTGTAATTCAAAATCCACTATTTGATTCAAAATCTTTGAAGATTCATTACTAATTGAAGATTGTTTTATCTCTGACAAATTCAGCAATTTAGCCTCGTTGTTGTCATCATTTAACTTTGTCAAAAGATTTTTGATCAATTCGTTTGCTATACTTTCCGTCTTTGTAGTAGTTGGCTTCTTGTCATAGTATTGCTTATTGATATATTTGTCTTCAATTGGTAGCCTGATGAATTTCTTGACACAATCTTCTTTTGATTTGGTGGCAACATGGCCAGCAATGGCAATCCAATTATCGCCATACATCTCCACACCTTCTAGTAACAATAAAACTTCTTGATCTGACCAAGTTTCCCGATCCCTCTCACTTGTCATTTTGATGTACTCGGTAGATTGCATATTAGATGGGAATAAACCTTGTTCATAACATTTGGAACATATGTTTTGCTTTGTTCTTAAATGATGATATCTCACTGTTGACGCGTCATTACCGCAGACCAAACAAAAATATTGCTTTGTTATCAACCCACTTGGATTTTTTTTAGTGTCTTCATCACGAAGTATAAACGCATCTTTGGTAGAGTCATAGATGTTCCTTTGAATTTCCATGTTGAAAGGTAAATTGTCATCTTTGTCAATGGTCTTCTCTGGACCTTCTTTACTTGTTAATGTCAACTTTTCTGGAACAAATGGTGCAAGACCAGAAGGTGTATCAAGAGTGATTTGAAAATGGCCCGTGTATTGAGGCCCCATCAATGAGGTCTTCGATTTTGGATCCACCTGATAATTGATCAAGCCCCATTTCTCCAAGAAGCCATGTACTCTTATAATAGAGGCAACATCACCTGCCAAGTTCCTTCTTACAGCAGTAACCGTCAAGTATTCAATGGGATTCAATCTATAACAATTGATCATGAAGTCTCTGAACTCCTTGTAAACTTTTGCTGTCTTGAAACGAGATTGATTGCTGAAAAATTCTGGTAATGATCTTCTTTCAATTTCATGGATATCATTAATATTGAACCATTTGGTAAACGATGGGATAATAACAGGCTTCGTTTGTCTTGCCAAATAGTTTTTAGCCTTCTCTTCTAAAAGCTTGTGTTCTTTTTCCAAATTTAACTTGATTTGTTCCAGCTCGTCTTTCTTTTGAGTATCATCTTCTACCTTCAACTCGGTCTCTGTTTTGATTTCTGTAGAAGCGGTATCAGTAGTAGTACCGGTGGTGGCCATAACCACGTCTTCCGGTTGTACACTCTGCTCCAGACTAGCATCAGGTGTATTGTTATTTGTCACTGAAGAATCTGACATTGTATGGTAGTAATAATCCTCTCAACTTCAATTGGCAATTGTCAATAAACAACACTGTTGTGTGATAAACTCGCTTCTCGCTCTCTCTTTTTTTGTGTCCAAATTTTTTTTTTGTTTTTTTCCCAATTTTTTTTTGTTTAATTCAGTTTTTGTGGTAGAATTTGTTCTCAGCAGATGAATATGAACATAGGGGGATTACAAGTTTGTGGGATCTGTTAGTTGGTATGGATGTCTATCTATAAGTAACTTCGGAGCTCAATAGTTATATGCCTTGCTTGTTGTTTTAAAAGGTCTACTCAAGGTTGTATACTTTTTTTTGTTCAAACAAACGGAAGCGATCTCTTGTTATCAAGTGCTACATAACCAGTCAAATATCTCAACTGAAATTTGAAGATATAAATGTGACAGTAACGGGACTCTTATAAAACGTATTTTGTTAAGCTATCTATTTGGTGGTAGAACTAAAACAGTATCAATATCTATGTGTTTGCCGAAACTAACTTGGACAGTCAATTCCTGTTCTCATATAGATAGAGTAAAGCGCGTCTCTTTCTCTCTTTTTGGTTTTTTTTTTGCGCTTTTGAGGTCAATAACCAAAAGCAAGACAAAACAACATTGTGTGTCTAAGTGCACAGCAAATGACCATGTTTCTAGAAGATGGCATAATAGCAAATGCCCCTAAGACTGAAGTTTCCCGTTTGTCATCGGAAGAAGAAGAGGACAAAAAGATCGAACTGTTGATCACCGAAACTCAGTTAACCGAAGAGCAAAGGTCTTTCAATCAACTTTCCAAAGATAAAAAGTTGGAAAAACTCAACTCATTGGTGGAACAGTCAAAAGTTTTCTCCAACATTATATCTGAGACACTATTTGAGAACACGTTGAGTAAGAAAGATCCGGTTGGACAAGAGCCACCGAGGAAAAAAACAAGACGTGGTAAGAAGGTAAAGGGTAATAAAAACAAGGAGGAATTTGTTGCCGTTGAAATCTCTTCAGAGGCCAAGCAGACAAAGGATAAATTGGAGCTGCATGATATCAGGATTCCTCAGCCAAAAGTTTTACGTGGTTGTGAGATGAGGGAGTACCAGTTACAAGGTATGAACTGGTTAATAACGTTGTACGAAAATGGATTGAATGGAATCTTAGCAGATGAAATGGGGTTGGGTAAGACATTACAATCTATCTCCTTATTACTGTTTCTTTTTGAACAGGGTATAAAGGGACCGTTTTTGATAACTTGTCCACTATCGACTTGTAGCAATTGGCTAAATGAGATTCAAAGATTTGCACCCGATATTCCAGTTTTATCTTATGTCGGTCCAAAAGACGATCGTAGACAGCTTAGGGAACAATTTTTTGGTGGAATCAATGGTAAAGGAAGAAAATCAAAAGATAAAACAACTCCCGTGATAGTTCTTTCTAGTTATGAGATAGTGATAAGGGACAGATCATATCTTGACAAAATCGATTGGAAGTTTTTGATCGTTGATGAAGGGCATCGATT
Source organism: Nakazawaea anatomiae (assembly GCA_030556755.1). Lineage (NCBI taxonomy): Eukaryota > Fungi > Ascomycota > Pichiomycetes > Alaninales > Pachysolenaceae > Nakazawaea > Nakazawaea anatomiae. Next base: position 31,886 of record JAKTUO010000058.1, on the reverse strand, counting down.
AAAAAATAGAAATTGTTTGTTGATTAAAGAATTGAAAAAATTGAGGACATCAAACAGATTACTTTTGACCGGAACCCCATTACAAAATAATTTGGATGAACTTTGGTCATTGTTGAATTTCATCTTACCCGATATTTTTCATGATATTGACCTATTTCAGCAATGGTTTGATTTTAGCAGATTGAATAACCTCAAAAATGAAAGCCCAGATGATGAAACTAATGAAATCATTGATACTGGGATAGAGAAAAACCTTGTGGGAAACTTGCACTCCATTTTAAAACCATTCTTGTTAAGAAGGTTAAAGAAAGATGTAATAAAAGGTCTACCTCCCAAGAGGGAGTATATAATATATGCCAGTTTGACCAAGAGACAAACAGATTTGTACAAAGCTGCACTTCATAAAAATTTGAAAGAAGTTCTCTTAAGACAATTTTTCAAGGAGTATTTGAGAGTCAATCACTACGATCTGGGTAATGAAAAGGTTATTGATCAATTCATTGAAACACAACTCAGATTATCAAGATCAAGCACAAAATCAACTTCAGATTTTATAAAGCACGCTCAATTTTATGATAAATCAAAGAAAAGAAGCACCAGGAGTAATGTTAAAGTTATCAGTTTAGATAGCGATGATGAAAATGAGTTTTTAATCAGCGACGATGAGGAACTCGAAGAAGATGACAGATCATCTGAATTCGAAGATGGTTTGAGTGATGATGAAGATAATATGGAAACAAAAGAGTTGGAGAGGCTCTGGCATAAAGTGAAAAAGGAATTAGAAACGAAAAAACTTCATAACTTGATGATGCAGCTTAGGTTGATCTGTGATTCACCTTACTTGTTCATGTTTCCCTGGGAAGATGAAACCAAAGTTGATTCTTCATTTATTGAAAACAGCGGAAAGCTCATAATCTTGAATCAAATCATGCCAAGGCTAGTAAAAGAAGGTCATAAGGTGCTCATTTTTTCCCAATTCACCAGAATGCTTGACTTGATTCTGGACTGGTGTGATTTCAACTCGTTAAAAGCTTGCAGAATTGATGGCTCCACTGACCAACTGTTAAGGGCTGAAGAAATAGCAACATTCAATACCGATCCGTCTTACAAGGTATTCCTCTTATCTACCAGAGCAGGCGGTTTAGGACTCAATTTGACTGCTGCTGATACAGTCATTTTGTTTGACAGTGATTGGAACCCACAGGTTGATTTACAAGCCATGGATAGAGTGCACAGAATTGGTCAGACGAAACCTGTTATTGTTTACAGACTTGCCACTATGAACACAATAGAACAAGTACTTCTTTCCAAAGCAGATTCGAAAAGAAAATTAGAAAAATTGGTGATTACTCTGGGAAAATTTGAAACAATTTTAAAAGATAAGAGGCAACCTAATAAAGGTGAAACTGATATGTTGACGAACGAATTGAGTAGGTTGCTTCTGGAGAATTCAATTTTTGAAAATAATAAAAATTTTGATAACAAAAACAATCTATTGAATGATGATGAGTTGGCTGAGATCTTCGATAGAACGCCAAATTCTTACACAAGATCGAGTGATGAGGTGAATGAAAACTCTGCATTTAGCCGTATTGCCATCTTCGAAACTGTAGGGGCTATGGAATAAATGGGAATTGTCTGATTAAAGAATGGGGAATATTATTGTTTGTGTAGTGTATATTACTATCAAATTCCGCCAATATTTTTTTTTTTTGTATCGTGTAAAAATTGAAGGACACTCACTTTTTTTTTCTCTTTTTGCATGAAATAGATAGAGAGAGATATAGTTAGTTCTATTTGCAGGATTGAAATCAATCAATTTGTCACCATCGACTATCTGTTCATCCATTTTGTATATCAATTCAAGGATTCGAATTGATACCCAAAAAGGCTGATAACCAAAAGAGTTAATTGATCTGTTCTTGTTTTTTCTCTCAATTTATTATTGGAAGTCTTATCAATTGACAGCTTTCATTAGTTTCCTTTATTCCCACTTTAATAATTTGTCACCTCCATCATCTGATATTGTCAACTCTCTTTACCATTGAGAGGTACTGAACAAGTGGCAATTCATTCTTTATCATCAAATAAGAAGCGAAGACTAGACCTTCCAGCAACCATATCAAGTTCTACCATGTCAATACAACAACAACCCAGTTATATTGAAGAGTTGAATGAATTGAATCATGAAATTAGAGCCAAAAACCCAAAAGATGTTCTTCAATTTTGTGCAAACTACTTCAATCACAGGTTAGAACAGCAGAGATCTGCTCTGTTTGAGATGAGATCAAAAGCTGAAGCTGCGGGTATTACCAATTTGTTCCCATCTTTAGAGGAGACAAAACTGGAGCAACAAAGAAAGTCAATTCCTTCATTCAAAACTCCATTTGGAGACAATGACCCTCACAGTAATGCACAGGAACTGCACGATGCAAATCCACATTCCTCAATACCTGAGAATACTGAATCGTCATTTACCCCTGGATCTGGTATATTCAAAGGTGGTTTTGGAGTGGGACAAGCACCATCGCATAAATCAGCTGCTGAAGTTGACCCTAATGATCCATCTGCGCCATCTGAGCCAACCAATCAGGGGCCGAAGATTTCTAATTTGCCTAGAGCTTTCAATGCCCATAGAAGAATTTCTGTCAGTGCAGAGATTTTGAATCCTGATTCTTTTAAAGGAGATTCTTGGAAACCACCTAGACATAATGTTACCGCTGACCAATTACTCAGATTGAAGAAAACAGTGGCTAAAAATTTCTTGTTCAGTAGCTTGGAGGAAGACAGTTTAGTGACATTGATATACGCTTTGGAAGAGAAGAGAGTTCCTGCTGGAACCGAAATCATTAAACAAGGTGATGAAGGTGACTTTTTTTACGTCGTTGAACAAGGCATAGTAGACTTCTTTGTCAATGGTGCCAAAGTGAACACATCAGGACAAGGTTCTTCCTTTGGTGAATTGGCCTTGATGTATAACTCTCCAAGAGCAGCTACCGCTGTCGCGTCTACAGATTGTATATTGTGGGCTTTGGATAGAATGACCTTCAGAAGAATATTATTAGAAGGAACTGCCAAGCGGAGACTGATGTACGAAGAGTTCTTAAAGGAAGTTGATGTCTTGAAACCTTTGACCGCTTATGAAAGAAATAAGTTGGCCGATGCCTTACACACTGAACAATTCTCAGCAGGTGATGTGATTATAAGAGAAGGTGAACAAGGTGAGAATTTCTACATCATTGAAAGTGGGGAGGCACAAATTTCCAAAAAGGAAGGTGGTGTAATTGGTGTATTACATAAAGGTGACTATTTTGGAGAAGTTGCCTTATTGAACGATCTTCCAAGACAGGCCACTATCACCGCTCTTACAAATGTTAAAGTTGTGACCTTAGGAAAATCTGGCTTTCAGAGACTTTTAGGCCCTGCTGTTGAAGAATCTTTGAAAGAACATGATCCTACTCAGCATTGATTGTTGCTTGAAAACTTTCTCCATCTGCTTATGTCATATGTTTTTCTTTTCTTTCCTTTTGAATTTTCACAGTTAAATTGTTTGTTTTTACTTCCCCATTTTTTTTCTGTTTTCGTTTTACCTGTTTTAATGAGTATGTGCTGTGATAGTAGTTTATAATCTGTAACGAAGAGTATATTCTTGTTTTTTACATTTATGTAAATGAACAAATTTTTGGTGCGGGAATTGAAAAGAAGTGATCATGATATTTCGGGTCTAGCTTATAAAAAACTTTGTTGAATCAATACTCATTAAGGCAACATATGATACTATTCATACCCTCATAAGGATGTGTAATACTCTCTTTGTTGAAGCATCCAGTAGATAGATGTTGTAGAAACAATCAATGGACCTAACAATCCCTTTCCAAACTTGCAAGTTTTGAACACCAACCATTCTGTACCAAAATGACCAAGGGCAATTAAAAATGATGTAAATGTGATATTGAAAACATGCTCATTAGTCAAGTGGAAAGCACCATAGCATCTTATCACGGCGCTGAAAAACGTCCAAGTTCCAAAAGTTCTGGCTGACAAGGGTGTTACTTGTCCCGGTTGCAGCTCGTAGACCCTTTTGGTCAATTCAGTACCGGCAACGTAAGTCTGGATTGAATTGAAAATGGAGACAACTGAGATGAAGTAAATCCACTTAGGTAACAACCCGGGAGTCTGGGGGATAATTGACTGAACAAAATTCATGATAATGGTGTGTAAAGTGGTACTTTTGTGAATAGTCAATTGTACTACAAATTTGAAATCTTTCGATTATTCTGTGTCTTTTTTTTTGTCGTCGTCGTTTAATCAAATCTCCCATCAATTCGTATAATAATCAAGTTGTCATCAGTTTAACAGCAAACGGGAAACAGAATTCAAAATCAAAAATAGCAAAGACACCCAATTTGATCGAAATGGTAAGTTATTTATTATTGAATAGATCCGAGTCTGTGTAATGAAAGATGTACTAACCTATTCTTCACTCAGTCGGATGAAGCGTTTGATGCCTCCTTGGACTTATTGAGAAGGTTAGATCCAAAAAATATCAAGACAAACTTGAACAATATTTGCAGACTTGCTCCAGGACTAGCAGAGGACTTGTTGTCTTCGGTCGATACACCATTGGAAGTTAAACGTTGTGAGGAGTCTGGAAAGAACTATTTGACTTGCGATTATAATAGAGATGGTGATACATACAGATCACCTTGGTCCAACAAGTACTATCCTACCAATGATGAAGAAGCTCCATTCCCATCTGAGGAATTGAGACAATTGGAAGTGATAGCTAATGATTCCTTTGATATCTACAGAGACTTGTACTACGAGGGAGGTATTTCATCCGTTTATCTCTGGGATACTGAGGACAATCTGACACAAGGTTTTGCCGGCGTTGTGTTATTGAAAAAATCTACTGATTCATCATCACAAAACAGTGGTGCTTGGGACTCAATTCATGTTTTTGAGATCACAAGTAAGGATAGTAAGATGGCTGATTACAAAATCACTTCTACTATCATCCTAGACTTGGCTATGAACACAGATTTCAAAATTGATTTGTCAGGAAACCTCACAAGACAAACCGAGAAAGCCTTGCAATACACTGATGGACTGTCCCATATCGCCAATGTTGGTTCAATGGTAGAAGATATCGAATACAAATTGAGAAATATGTTACAAGAGGTCTATTTTGGCAAGACCAAAGACGTCATTGGAGACTTGAGAACAACCATGATTACCTCGGAAATCGCTGACGAGAAACTGAAGCATGGCGATATCGTAAAAGGTATCCAAGGTTTGTAGAGTATAGATATAGCATCAGAAGAAGTTGTTTGAGAAGAATTGATATTACTTATTTTGGAAGTCCTAAAAAAAAAATACAAAAAAAAAAATTAAAAAATTTGTGAAAGTAAATAAATGAAAATCGGTTTCGATATATAATAGAATTTTTGTGTCTGTGTTTGTGTGTGCCGTAGGGAAGGAAGGAATAACAGTGCGAAGGTACACCCGAACAGCAAAATACTATAATCTCATTTTGAACTGAGCATGTCTGAAAGTGGTAACTTTGTTTCAAAGGTTTACGCTGATCTGTTGGCTCAAAAACCACAATCTTACTGGGATTATGAGAATGTGACTATAGTATGGAGACCACAAGAGAAATACGAAATTGTAAGAAAAATAGGTAGAGGTAAATTTTCAGAGCTGTTTGAAGGTTACGAATTACCTTATGGTGAAAAGGTGGTAATCAAGGCTTTGAAACCTATAAAGAGGAAAAAGATCAAAAGAGAAATCAAAATTTTACAAAATTTGGCTGGCGGGGTTAATATTGTCAAATTGATGGATGTAGTACGGGATCCCATAAGCAAGACTCCAGCGCTTATCTTTGAACATGTTAATAATATAGATTTCAGAACATTGTATCCCACTTTCACTGATATGGATATTAGATATTACACATTTGAGCTTTTAAAAGCGCTAGACTTTTGTCATTCACAAGGTATCATGCACAGAGATGTCAAACCACATAATGTTATGATTGATCATTCACAGAGGAAATTAAGGTTGATAGACTGGGGGCTCGCCGAGTTTTACCATCCAGGAACAGAATACAACGTGAGGGTTGCATCACGGTATTACAAAGGACCAGAATTGTTGGTTGACTTTCGTCAATATGATTACTCCTTAGATTTATGGTCATTTGGAGCTACATTGGCGCCTATGGTGTTTAAAAAAGATCCTTTCTTCCATGGAAGATCAAACACAGATCAATTGGTTCAAATAGTACGAGTATTGGGAACAGATGATATGTTCAAATACTTGCAAAAATATCATTTGGAGTTGAGCTCCGAGTATGATGATCTTGGTCATTTTGTTAAAAGACCATGGAGCAGATTTGTTAATGCAAACAATTCTAAATTTGTTTCACCAGAATTTATGGATTTGATCGATAAATTATTAAGATACGATCATGCAGAGAGATTGACTGCCAAGGAACTGATGCTGCATGATTATTACAAACCAATAAGAGACGGAGAATTTCCTCAAAAGTGATTTCTCATTATCCGCATACTATAATATCTGTACAATAATTTTTATACTTAATGATAATGTAAGATTCATATGCAATGGGTAAACTTAACTGCAAGGCTCCATATCAAGGCTTTAAAACTATAATAAACATTTTCTGTAAATCATACTGGTCATGCATGATACTTTTTTTTTCAATTTCCCCAGTCGATGCGATAGTAAACTTCTAATAAGTCAACATTGTCAAAAAGAATCAAAGAAGAAATTAGGAATCGTCTACTTTCCATCAACCCAATATCATCATCAACTGTGTTTTTAATCTCTGCAACCAATAGTTTGATCATTTCAATGTAATAATAGAAAATATAGTAGATATGATCATGACACAAAATACCTGAATCTAAGGAATTGTTCAATTTGGTTCTCAAAATTCTATCAGGGTGTACCTTCTGTATATCATTAAAATACTCATAGAACAAATGGCTTTTGTATGATTCATCTGCGAAAAAAATTTCGCCTCCAATTGCTTCAAGTCTTGCCACATGAGCTTTAACTAATTCATTCACTATTTTTAAAATCAATTTAACTTGCTGACTGATAATTTGCAAAAAGAGATCTTTGTTCAAAAGACATTTACATTTGGAAATCAATTTCTTATAAAATGTTAGGACAATTGTGAATTTTCGAGATTGAAACAGCCCAAAAGATGAGCTCTCATATTTGAGTACTTCAAGCAAAGCCATTCTTATTTCTCCTAACATAATTTGTAGAACATGAGAATTCTTGAAGTGGGAGTCGGGTATGAGTTGAAAACAGGACATAATCAGTTTCAATACCAGAATATTCTTTTGCGTATTATCATGCTTCAAGAGATAGCTGAAGCATCTAATCAAACTCTTAATCTCGTAAAGAGAAATATGAGCAAATCTTTTGACCACCACCAGTTTTTCTTGGAATTTGGAGGATTTTAAAAAAAACTCGTCATCAACGTAGTAATCAATTGTGGTGAGGTCTAGCAATGTCTGATGAAACTGGTTCATACCTGGCCCTCTTGGTAAGGGCTTTTTAACCTTTGGCTTTTTGGCCTTTATCGTGCCCGTTTTCAAAATTTTGTCCATCTTTGAACTTCGAAACTTCACTAGAGCAGATGAAAGGTGGTTCGTAACGTTCGTTTCTGGTGGACGAGTAAGGGTATTTGTAAAAACAGCAAGGGGCGGTCGATCAATCAGTTGCAAGCTCTTGGTTCCAACATGATTAGGTTCATCATTTGATTTTTGAATTGCACGTAGAAGTTCAAAGCAGAACACTCATGATGAAGTTAGTATATTCTAAACAACTAGTATGTCTTAAATACATAAAGGGGGTGGTCGGTAACGTACCATCGATGGGATAATCTTTTCCTTTTTTCTTGTCTCTCGAAGAGATAATAGCCAATGACTTAGTGCAGTGTCAGTATACCATCAATGAGCTTACAGATCTGTCAGTCATTTTTCTCATACTTACAATTGCCAAATCTAATTCTTGATTCATCCTTATTTGTTATTTTATTTGCGTTATCAAAAAAAAAACCTGATATCTATAATTTTTTTTTAATCAAATGACTTCACCAAGACCGTGTCCTTATCAATGTTTATAGATGAACGGGTTCGAACTTACCGGAGGATCTGATAATGACAATAAAAAGAGGCTCATTGTCTCTGACATATCTCATATGATTAGTGGTACTTTTGGCCTATCATCTACATAAACCATGCTATACAAGGCCCTATTATATTCAACAATCATTTCGGCTCTTGTAAGAGCCGATACCACCACTTTCCGTTTGGTTACTTCATTCGTCGACGAACCTCTGGACTTGGACACCATCAACTATTTACTGTATGACTCTTCCGATACCGTCGGTGTGTATGGTAACAGTGAGTTTGACTTCCAGGGAGCTGTTACAGATGAAGGTTTATTCCATATAACGACAGGAGGATATGTGACAAATGAGACATTCTTGTTAATTGATGAGACTAATGGAGCAGTTTCTGTAACGAATGGGACTGGGTCTGGTCCGTTTGAAGTTCATAATGAAGTGTTGTATTATAGAGGTTCTGCTTCATTCTATTTAAGCGAGGTCTCAGAAGGTTACGATTTATATTGGGGAACTAATGATAATGCTTTGACAAAATCATACACTTTGTTATTGAATGTTTCCACAGCCGATGATAAAGCGGTTAGTGACTTTAGTCCACCAAGTGCTACAACAACTTACAGCTTGATCACAACAACTAGCGCAACTGTGCTGTCGACTGCTTCATCGTCAACATCAACTGGGGCAGCAGCAGCTATCGCAACAGCTATGCTGGGAAATTCTAAATTGATGCTTACCATAGCTGCAATATTCAGTTTCATCATTTGAATTTGAGCAAATATTCTTTTTTAGTTCTCTACAAGAGTTTAACTTCTTTTGGAAGCCCAAGCTTTAAAAAATTGCCAAATTTTAGCAGAACCGACAACTCCTAAAAGGAGTAAAACGTTTTGTAACCGTTTCAATATTTTCTGTTGCCTCTTTTCGGTCTCTATCAGTCTCGAATATGATATATCGCCCCTGAATGATACCATTGTATATAGAGGTAACCATCTGTCCTTCAAGATATTACTTAAAACACCGTCCACTTTCTTTCTCAGCAAGTATAACAGACTTGTCACTTTATGAGACATTTCATTGTAATTGTCGATTGCAAGCTTTAAGATCGCCTCCAAGTCTTTATGTCTCTTCTGCGAGTATTCATCAAATGCTAACTCTGTGTTGTATTCATATTTGTCAAGTGTCTCCATCAAGATTCTTAACGACTCAAATCCGCAATTCATTCCTTGTCCATAAAATGGCACCATAGCGTGAGCAGCATCACCTATCAAGATGGCTTTACCTTTATAGTTGTAAGGATTACAGTGAATCTGCACCAACGCACCTTTAGGATGTTCCAAAAATGCTTGAACTAAGCTTTCTTCACCGATTAAATCAATGGCATCTTTGAAATGGGTTTTGAAAAATGAAGTGATCTTCTCCTTTGAATTCAATGATTCCAGAAGCGCCCAAGGCCCGAAAAAAGTGGAAGTGAAGGAACCGTCTTTATTTGGTAATGCTATCAACATGAATTTATCTCTTGGCCATATATGCAAATGATTTGGATCTATTAAAAAGGATCCATTAGGTCCTGGAGGAATGTATAACTCGATGTAGCAAGTGTCTATGTACTCTTGCTCAAAATTCATCCTCACTTTTTTTTGTAAATGATGTCTTGTGGCAGAGAATGCACCATCAGTACCTATGACGAAGTCGAATTCCATTGTTGACTTCTCATTTGAGATCTGATCAATGACTTCTATAATTGGATTCTCGGTTGCGTCATCTCTAAATTTAAGATCAGATAATTTCTTCCCAAACATCAATGAGATCTTGTTTTCGGTAACTTCATTCATCAAATCAATCTCGTTTAAAAGTTCATTATTCAAGTATCCTCTATCGATGGAGTTTATCGATTCGCCGTACAAGCCGTAAAGTTGACTTTCTTCATGACCTTCGAGATCGTGAATCATTCTACCAAACATGGGGATCAACTTTCCCATAATCTTGTCCAATAAATTCTCATCAACATAACTTAAAGCTCTAAAACCACGATTTGAAATGGCCAAATTGATCGATCTTAAGTTCTTATCTGTAGTATTTGCATTTCGTGGATCCTGTCTGAGTTCGAAAAGACTTACTTTGAACCCTTTCTTCTGGAAAGCTAAAGCTGTCAAGGACCCGACTAATCCAGCTCCTATTACAGCAACCTTTCTTGTCTCAAACTCACTCATTCTTAAAGATCCAAAGGTAACTAATATGTTTTCTATTACAACAACAAAGATATCAGAAGGTTACGATACATTTAGTTTAAAAAAAAGAAAATCACGCCAAATTTTATTTTTCATAAATGAAGATAATTGATATATCTGATTATGAGTTTCGCTCTACGGAAAAAGTAAAGAGTTAAGGAATATAATCAAGTGTAAATGACGATGATATTATACAGACAAAAGACATATATGGTAAATAGCATTAATTTCTTAAAGCATCTCTCAAGAAATCACTCAATTTTTCAGCACCATTCTCCAAAGCACCTTTTATCACAGCCATATCTTCACCGATATAAGTTTGAGCAAACTCCTTAAGCTTTGCCTCTACATCGTCTCCGCCGTTACCCATACCGCTACCTCCTTGAGCTCCTCCTTGTTGTTGATCTTCACCGAAATACGATGAGGACGAAATCGAAGTAGCACCACCAAAATTTTGTAATTTAGATCTAGCCTCCAGTGCAGCATCGTCATCGTATGAATTTCTTCCAAAGAATTGATCTGATGAGATACCCTTTTGTGTACCAAATTTCTTTTCAACTTCACCTGTATATGAAGGACCCAGCAGAGTCAGCTTTCTTGAAGAATCATTTGTGGAATTGTTGTTTGCACCAGCAACCATTCCAAATCCTAATCTTGTGAATTGTTGTTTGGTACCGTTGTTGTTGTTGTTCTTTGTTGAAGAAGAAGACAGTGATGGGAAGGAGGATGTTGAGCCACCAAATGAGCTAGTTTTGGATTCTGTGATCTTAGTTTTGGCAAATCCATCATTAATAGAGGATAATTGTTCTTTTTTCTGTAATTCACCCAATGCTCTAGCTTCGGCTTCTTCTTCCCTTACTTGTTTTTCAAAATCATCGAAATTGATGTCACTATTAACCTTCTTAGCACCTAATCTTGCCTTACTTCTATTGGCACTGCTGGAACCTAAGATGGATGTTTTTTTGCTATTGCTATTGTTGCTCGTGTTTGTCTTCAACCTTGGTGTGGATCTTATTGTTGTACGTGGTGTTGTGGTCAGCAGCACTGGTGTTGTTTGTGATGAAGTTGGTTCATTTGGTGTCAATGGTCTTGAACCCAATGGTGAAGGTGTGGTTGAGGAGGCAATTGGTTTCTGCCAAGTGTTGAAGAAATCATCAGTACTATTTGATTTGAGATTTTCAGTTGTCAATGATGCCTCATCGACACCATCCGAGTTCAAATTTGATAAAATTGATGGTGCAATTTTTTCATCCAGTGACACTTTAGCCTCTAATTTTGTCTTATAATTGGATGCAATCATTGAATCATATTTTTCCTTCACATCCTTTGATAAATATGAAGAACCTCCATTTTTGATCAAAAAATCTTTGAAAGCAGCGTTCCCACCACATTTCATCGATCTCAACTGCTTTAAACTCCATTTGGTATCCAAAGTGGTGGATTTGACAAATGTTATATGTACACCCAAGTTTCTGTGGTTGGCAGAACAATCTAAGCAAACGTATATACCAAATGGAATTGATGCCCAAGTTGGATTTTTCTGATTACAGTCAAAACATTTCTGATTTTCAGAACTTTTTTTGGCCTTGGCGAATACCGCTGTAATCTCTTCCTTAGTGGCAAGGTCTTCTGATGACATTCTTAAAGTAGTAATTTGGATAAAGAAGAGAATCAACAACTCAAATATTCAAGTATATATCTCTTGATTCTTTTTTGTTGTTGTTGTTGTTGTTAATTTCTTTCCTCTACACACAAAAAAACATAGTAAATCGATTTTCACACACTACCTTCCTTACGCAACACCACTCAGCTCTCTATCTACCCGCAGGAGCAGGAGGCCGGGTAAGCACATATGTATATATAAATTATTATGAATCTTTTTGAATAAAATTTCCAATCAAAGATTCTCTGACAATGCTACCGCATGCTTTAGCCAGTGGATTCAATGTGATCGAAGTCTCCCGTGAAAGCTTTTCTCCCAAAGCGCCACTAATTCTTAAGTATTCACTCAGCAGCGCTTCTAAATTGGTCTTTTCAGTGGCCATCAACTCTCTTTCACTTTCAGAAAAGATCAATGAAATTTTATCATTTTGTAAGATTTTATCGAATCTTACACTTCTTCTCAAAGTAATGGCAGCCATTTGAGAGTAAGCTGATTGCAATACTTGAACTTGATCTGATGAAACCTTATAGATGTAACCTTTGCGCATGATGAAGTTTGGATCATCAGTTATCCCCGGGGCTGACCAGAACTCACCGTTAACAATTTTCTTTGGCAATGCCAACAAGATGGCTTTTTTAACAGCATCGAATACTTCCAGTTCTGCTTCTTCAAGCCATTTGATTGTGATGAATTCTTTGTTATAGATGATACCTTCGTTCAAAACCAATTCATATCGTAACCTTCTAATTTGTCCAATGTTATTGAAAACAGAAGCATAATATTGACCATCTGGAGCATCCAAGATTCTTGTTTTCAAAGCATCCTCAGCTTGTTTCATTATATTGAATTTCAAAATACATTTGTTTTGTGGCAAGTCATTGGAAGCGGCGGTAACTTTAAGTTTTTCTTCCATATCTGCAAGCACTGAGAGTTCCCTCTTATGATATTCAGTGGCCAATTCAGCTGAAATCAATCTATCTGGGTCTGCATTTTCATCAATGATTATCCCGTTGACGAAATCAAAAATTGCAATGGTACCATTGATGTTATTTGAAATTTCTAATTTCTTAAAATCAGTATCGATACCAGCAAAATCATTGGCGGCAACTCCAGCCAATGGCTTGTCAAACAATGTTGCTAAAACTTTGTGATCTTCAAAGCTTGATAATTTGAATTTGTTACTGGTCATTGTGGTGAGGTGTTGAGAAGTCTGTGAAGTTGATGAATGTAATGCATAAAAGGAGTGAATTTAAGGGATTTTGTTTTTGTGGTTTTGTTTTTTTATTGTTCTTATCAGACATTTTTTTAATTTTTACAATATTGTATTGATGAGAAACCCTATCAATTTCTTCTTTTTGGTTCTATCTAGTAACAGTACCTGTCAATGCAAATGCCTTTCCAACCAAAAGTGATGATAACACATAAAATCACTTAAAAGTTTTTTGTTTTACAATATATTTTGATACAAGAAGATGAGTCATAACATCAATCATATCAGAAGGCAGTTAATTTTATTACAAATCGGTAATAATCATGAATAGAAGAACTTACTTGAAGTCATCTATCGCAGTATGTTTGTTTAGGCAGACACATATATGACAAGAGCGCGCGGATGGTTGTGAATGAAGTAGAGACAAACTACTGCGTGTAACTTTGACACTAAAAAAAAAACAGTTCCTTGTTCAATTTCTGTGACCCGTCTTATGCAACAAATCATAACAAAAATAACAAAGTACCTGCGTGTAAGTTGCCGATAAGAGATAATTGTAGCTTTCAAAAATCTATATCATATAGGATGAAATTTGCCAGAATTGAGAATCAACGTATTTCAAATACCATGAGCTTAATTGATGGGATGCTTTGGAAACAACATTCATACCTTTAATGGAAACGGGTGGTGGGATTTACAATTAATTTTTATCGGGATCCTTTTTTTTATTTTTCTTTTTGCATTTTGTCCTTTTTTATTTTTAATCTTTCAATCTCAGGGGGGCTGCCCCTGTCATGTCACATTTTACTCGTATAACAATGCCGTTTTTCTTTCTTCTTGCACAATTTGTCTCTCTCTCTCTAGACAGCTAGATGTAAATTTTTGGTGATGAATTGGTCAATGCAGAATTATGTGCTCTTTTTCACTTAAAGCCCATCATCCATATATATATATATTTACCTTACAATACCTTATTAAACCTCAACAACAGCTGTTACGTAATTATCTTTATTTTTGCTCGAATCTCGTGAATTATTCCCTACTATACGCCTATGATAGTATACTAAACTTTATCTTTTTTTAAAATTGAGTGGGCAATAACAGTACACGCGACAAATTCTTGTAATAAAATTGTAACAACATCAAATATTTTTTCAATACATCTATCTCTTGAGTAAATTGCACAAAACTAACTAACTACACACGGAAAAAAACCGGCTACTTGGAGAATAAGCAAATAATTGAAAGACACGTCATCATTCTCTGCATCATTTGCCGACTGGAGATGAAATAGATTATTTTTAATGCACATGTGCTTAGCATTTCAATTTGTAGTTATAGAAAGAATTGGAATTCAACTGAAATCTATCTTTTTTTGTAGAATATCTCGCTAGTCTTTTGCTAGAACCATGATACACATACATTACATATCGACCAATTTCATTGAGTTAGCTTTTTATTTTGTGGGATTTAATTTTGAAATGTTTTCACAAGGAGAACAACAAGAGTTGCATTTGTGCAGGGTGTTGGCTTTTTTTTTTTCAAGCAGATGATCCTTTTGTACTTTTCAGGAAAAGAAGGTTTCTTTTTTTTTTGCTTTGGAGGTCCATCAATCAGTTTATTATAAAGTGGGCAACACGTGTTTGTGTTTAGTTGAACAACATTGTAATTAGAAACAAAAAAACGAAAAAAGATCATGGTGGTTGGGCTTGTAGGTGACCATCATTTTTGTTATATATCAATAATCTTATCGGATAAGTGTTACCGGGGTGCATTTAACCTTATCTTTGTTTTTTTTAAATTTTTTTTTATTAGGTCGGATGTAATTCCTTTTCTAACAATTGGTATTGAAGGGATATGATGATCATCAAATGTCAATTGTATATAATAGGCAACGGGGAATTAAATCATTTAATAATAATAATAATAATACAAATGTGTTTTCTTCGACCCGGTACCCAAGTATTTAGGCTCTCTTTAAGTAGTTTAATTTCCTTTTTTTCTGAATTATGCATATATTATTTTCAAGAGAAATAAATTTTGCGCGTCTTCTATTGCCTTAATTAGATGTATAATTTTAAATAAATGTCAACAAGATGTTAAAAGTAATACCAATTAGATCATCGTGGTAGTGTTTTTTTTCTTTTTTTATAAGCTCATAACTAGAGTTGAAGAGAACGAAACTCGCCGACTGGATTGTCTATTGATTGGAGTTTTAAATTCAAAAAACATTTCGATAATAAGAGATCATCAATTTTCAAGGGCAAATTGGAAAACAGTGTTGATGAACTAATACATCATATTATAAGTGCACATAAGATCTTTTTTCAAAAGAAATAATTAATCAAAGTATTCTTTGCCGAAATTGACTCCTAAAGTTTTACTTACTCATGAATATGATTATTATCAACAACCCGGTTAAAATTCACTTTTTTTTCGAGTTGGGAAACTAACTAATATGCAACAGTGGGAGGGGACTGGGGGCAAGGAACTATTTATGTGGAAACATATTTAAAAGAAAAGATGCCCATCTTGGGGTATACTTTGTTAATTAAGACCGCGCATCACCAGCCCCACAACCACTGCTTAAATATATATCACAATACACAAGAATTTGTTTATTCAATATCAATTGATGATGACTTCTCTAACAATAGTTAGCTTACTAAACAAAAATCTTATAACCATTTCTCTTTATTGTGCCATACCTTAGTCATATAAATACAGCCATTAGTGGCCATTAAAAAAAAAGCTTTGGTCACAACAACAAAAAGTCATATAGTCTTTTCTTTGGTGATTATGGAAATTATTTCCAACTCCAATGTTCAATGTTAATACATATATATATATATAGATTCTTCTATTCGGCAAGTCATTAGATCTTTCGACAGCCATTATGGTTTTCGATAATCACTGAAAAGTCATTCAAATTAGCTCTTTCTCTTATCATGAACTAAACTTGCTATTTACTTATTACACTACTTACCCCGACTTTTATGTCAAATTGTTTTTTTTTGATAATCTCTCTTTATAAGAAGAACCAGACTGTGTTCCCAATCTATAGTTGGCAAAATGGGAATTCATTATCATATACTGAAAAAAAAAATTGAATTTTATCAAGAGAGGAATAGGGAATCATAGAGAGTGCAAAATGATAAGTTCGTTGTCCAATCGATGACATATGTTAAATAACATGACGAAATTGGTAGAAGAGACTGCATATCGAGATATAATTGCAGCGGCAATAACACGATAAGTTAGATAGAGGGAGAGGAAAACGGATAAGTGCTCGCATATCAATCTATATCTTTCTATCTCTGGACTTGATATTAATATTTTTTCATTTGTTCGATATCATAATGATTTATTTCTTCTTCCTAATTACAAACACACTCAAATCTTTGAAAGGGGCACAAAAAAGAAAGAAAGAAAGAAAGAAAGATTCGGGGCAAAGGCCAAGGTCAAAAAAAAAGAAAATAAGGTGAACTTGATTTGGAAGAAGATGTATAGGACAATTAGAATCAAGAATCACATGTGAGTCTTTCAATTGGATAACTCTATATTAAAAATTAAAAGCAATACCTATATATATATATAAATCAACTGAAAGCTAGAATATGTTTATATAAGGGATATCCTCCCTTAGTAGTAGTGCACTTGGGATAAATTTCCTGGCACGCACAAAACTTGTTTTTTTATAAAAAAAAAATCTTCTGCAAGCAATATTCATCATGCACGTATATATAATCGATCGATCGTGAATAATATATGTAGTTGATAGATAATTAATTATTAGCAGAACAAATCAGCGACATTTTGATATATTTATACAATCATCAACAGAATCATCACCTAATAAAATCCATCTTGTTAGGCGTTTTTTTTTTCAGTACAGAGGTGAATCAGCATGTGTTGATATATTTATACTATACAGATGTAATCCATCATACGAGATCTCTCTTGTTTGTTGATTGAATTGTTTCTTCCGTTCATGTAAACACAAATCACCCGGGACAGATTTGAATAACAAAACAAAAAAGGGCAAATTCTAATTCTAATTATTATTATAAAGAGAAACAAAACAATTGAAAATAAATAAATAAAAAAAAAAAAAAAAAAAAGTCTTTCTCTCTCTTTGAACAGGGTTTTCTCTAGAGAAAAAAGTATATGATTCAAATACATATATATCTCTACTTATTTAATTCAATTTCCTATATATTTCCCAACTCAATTGACAAGATATCATTCGAATATTTACATAAAACCTTAGCATGTCCCAGTTCACAACAACAATAATAATAATAACCAACTCCCTTTAACCAACTAACACATCACATATTTCAAAAACTATCACACGAAGGCACAAATCTGGTATCGATATCCACTTCAAAGAAAAAAGAAGAGTGGGAAAAAAGCATTGTTATATACTGCTCCTACATCTGAAATCTCACTATGAGTGAAGATAATCATTTGAATGAACTCAATGCCGCAGACTTTTATAATAGTACTTCGCCTAGACTGAGCAATACCTTACCTGACTTCAATGCATTTGATTTACTTGATCAAGACTTGTTACAACAAACAATACCCACATCACCTTCTGAACTTCATCATCATCATCAGCGACTACACCAAGATGATCAATTATTACAAGAGCATAATCAAAAACCACAAAAACAAGAACAAGAACAACATCCAGGGTTTCTCATATCCGATTCACTTGCCAAGAATTCCCAACAACTATTGTTCGCGCATTTATTCAGTTATTTAACCAATAATGGTCACTACGAAACTGCAAAGGCTCTTTTCATAGAGAATTTCGAAAAAGATTTACAATATTTAAGAGTTGTCAATAATGATACCAATGATAATACAATTAAGACATCATCATCAGAACTCGATAATTTGGGAACCGATGTTGAAGGCACCGATAAAAAAATACTTACAAAAGAAGAATTTGAAAAATTGAATCTTTCATCATTTGATCCAAGAACACAAATCTCTGTCAACATGTTGATGCAAACTGAAGGTTCTTTCTTATTGGAATGGTGGTCCATATTATGGGATTTACACTCATCTTTGATGAAAACAAATGCCAAGCCTGGACCTCCTGCCATGACACTGATGAGCATGCCTCCGCCTACTGCACGGCCACAATTGATTCCAAGAACTTCGGCCAAGATTGTCACCAAGATACAACCAAATGGTAAAGGACGAGGTGGTGGTGGTAGAAAAGTAAGCACCACTACTGTTGCCTCGACGCCTAGTCCCAGATCAGATCCACTGACCACCGGAGGCATTTCAATCAACATGTCTTTACCACAACAGCAATTCCGTATGAATCAATTACAATTACAGCAACAACAACTGCAGCAGCAACAGCTGATGCAAAAACATCAAATGTTTTTACAACAGCAGTCACAACAACTGATGCAGAATCTGAAAGTGAAATTACAACAGCAGCAGCAACAACAACAATCATTGATGGTGTCTCCATCTCCGAATGCAAATCATGTTTTGATGAGTCAACCCCCACAACAACAACAGTTGCCACAACTTCCAGGACAAGGTAACTTATTCAATCCATTACAACAACTACAAACATTACAATTACAACAGCAGCATCAAACCCAGATGCTTAATTTGATGAAATCTGGACCCAATCCTGCAATTGTTGGTGGTGTTGACAAGAAGACAACAACTTTACAAAATATTCAAGCCGAGTTACAATATCAGCAAGAACAGCAAAAAATGTTGATGGAGGTTCTTATCAATGGTAATCCACAACAACAAGAACAAGCTCAATGGCAATTTCAACAATTACAACAACAGCAAAATAATTTGCAAATGCTAATGACTAATATGATGCATCAACAGGTGCAGCAGCAGCAGCAGCAGCAGCAACAAACAATGACTGGAATTTTGCCACAACAGGGATCTATGGTACCTGCAAATATATCACATACTCCTCAGGCTATCTACGTACAACCAACAACAGTTACCGGAAATCCGGTTTCAATCACCAATGAAAACGGTAATGAGAAGGGGGTAACAGAGAAGGTTAATAACAATGGCAAGTTGACAACAACAAAAGATGTTAAGGTTCCAATTGTTGATAATAACATGTCAAATACCATGAATTCAACAAAAAATTCGAGTTTTGCCCCTCCTGATCATGGGAAGAACAACGGTAAGGATCAAACAGATTCATTTATCCTTCATCAACAGCAACAACAACAACAACAACATAATCCAAATGGCACAAATTATATAATGGATTACCAGATGCAATTACAAATGTTGGAAAACATGCAACGAGAACAAATAGTGAAGCAACAACATCAACAGATTAACAATTTAATGCTGCTGCCTAATATACCTGATTTTGGTATCAGCATGGCTGCCCAACAACAACAACAACAACCACCAAAACAACAACAACAACAACATCAGGTTATTCTCGGCGGTATGGATGAGCAGCTGCCTGATCCACTTCAAATGGCTCAGTTTCTGCAACAACAGCAGCAGCAACAGCAACAGCAACAACAGCAGCAATTTCAACGTCATCAGTGACAATAGCTGCCCTCTCTCCTCTCTTTTCTGTATAAATGGCAAATCTTTTTCTAAATATAAATATAGGCATCATTTTGTTGATTTAATTGCTCACATTATTCATTATCCATTCGCATTCATCATTATATAATATATGTAATAACTTAAAAAGTAGACGCCTCAATTATCTTTCCATCTGTGTAACTACTTATATATATATATATATGTTGGACAAAATGTAAAATATAACTTCCCAATGTGGTAAATTACCGTAAAGGGTAAATTACTTAAAGCAAAAAAAGATGAAAAATATCAACAATTTTTAAACAAAATACTCACACACAGCACACACACATACATTAATTAAACAGATTAATAATTTCTATTAAAAACAATTGAGAAACAAAAAATTTGTTTGGTAAATGACAAAACACACAAAAAAAAAAATTTAATTGCCCAACCACAACAACCAATAAAAGCATAGATCACATCACTTTTGGTCAAGTGTAATTTGATATCACTATATATCAATAACAGGTGTTTGATTCCCACCCATATACCCACAGATAGGAGAAGACACAGACTACCAGAGACAGATTTTAACCCCATTCGCACTACCTCCAAATAGTCATGTCCGATTCTACAACAACAAGTTTGATAAATGGCGGCGGCAATAATAACAAGAGCAAATTTAATGGGAATATTGGTAATACACACAACAACTCCATAAGTACACCGTTGACCAATACAAACTCTGTAAGTATAGATCGCAACATAAAATCGATCGATAGATTTGATCGATCCAATACCTGAACGAAACGCGTTTTTACTAATATAGACCCAACCTCAACTGATCCAGAAGATGTCAATATTTTCAATGTTGTCGCCAACCTCCGATTCCAATAGAAGCATTTTAAATCCACTTAGCCATACAACAAATGGTTCCCATGGAGCAATGACAAGTCATACTTCTACTACTACTACTACTACTTCAACTCCCATGGAGTTGACAAGTGCACAAGACCTATATAACGCATTCCACCAACACATTGACTCTTTGATTAGCCTAGACTCTTTGAAAATTGACAAAATTAAAGCACTGAATTTTATCTACGAGGAAATGCAATTGTTGAACCCAGATCATAAATCTTATAACAAATTATTAATGGATCCATCCATTGTGGAATCACTAAGGAAAAAATTGTACTCAAGAAAGGATAGTAATGTGATGGATAGATTAATAGAAAGAGAGAAATTGATTAGAGAAGTGCTGCAATTGGAAGAGCAACACTTACTTCAACAACAACAACAACAACAAGACGAAGAACCTTACCAAACACAGGAGAAGGATTCACATAGAAATGGTGGTGGTGGAAATTTATATATACTGCCTAAGCAAGAAGTTGAATTCTCATTCAGTCATAATGGAAGAAGGATACGGAAGCCTGTTTCGTATGATGAAATCTCATATGATACTCCTCAAAAGAGAAGAAGAGGAGGAGGAGGAGGAGATACTCTGGATTCTGAACAAGACCCACTGAAGAGAAGAAGAGGTGGTGCTAATAGTAGAAGAAGAGGTGGCACCATTAAAACGGATCAACAGGTTGATGAATCCGGTAATGCAATCTCGGTCAACAACAACAGAAGGGCTTCAAGATCAACAAGGAGAAAACAAGAGGAGTATCAACCTCTTGATGGATTTCATGATGATTCTAAAATTTTATCATTTAAAGTTCCTATACCATTACCACAACCGAAAAGACTTGCAAAAGAACAAAGAGCTATTGAGAAACAATATGATAACGTTTATTTGTCGATTTGGAAGGATCTTTCAAGAAAAGATGGTCCAAGAATTTACAGATTGTTACAACAAGCTGAGCAGACAAGATTGTTGAATTTGAAAAAAACGGCAATGTTGGCAGCTAGAGAATCTAAAAGGTGGCAATTGAGGACAAATAAATCTCAAAAGGATGTTCAAAGTAAAGCTAGAAGATCTATGAGAGAAATGTTCAATTTTTGGAAGAAAAATGAAAGAGAAGAACGTGATTTGAGAAAGAAAGCTGAAAAAGAAGCCCTTGATAAATCTAAAAAAGAAGATGAAGAAAGAGAGGCAAAGAGGCAATCAAGAAAATTGAATTTCTTGATCACACAAACAGAATTGTATTCCCATTTCATTGGTAAAAAAATCAAAACCGATGAATTGGAAGGTAACATGGGAGATAAATCATTACCACAATCAAATTCCATGTATACTGAATCACATGATGACGTTGATTTAAACCATGCCAAGGATGATTTTAGTACCATTGATTTCGACCAAGATGATGAACTGTTGAGGAAAACTGCCGCTGCCAATGCTCAAAATGCAATGATTGCAGCTCAACAGAGAGCTCAAGAATTTAACGATGTTAAGGATA
This sequence comes from Nakazawaea anatomiae, assembly GCA_030556755.1. Classification (NCBI taxonomy): domain Eukaryota; kingdom Fungi; phylum Ascomycota; class Pichiomycetes; order Alaninales; family Pachysolenaceae; genus Nakazawaea; species Nakazawaea anatomiae. The sequence continues at coordinate 9,655 of JAKTUO010000058.1, read as the reverse complement.
CCAATGCAGATGATGAAGATGAAATGAATTTCCAAAATCCAACCTCGTTGGGTGATATTAATATTGAACAACCAAAATTGTTGACTTGTACTTTAAAAGAGTACCAAGTGAAAGGTTTAAACTGGTTGGCAAATTTATACGATCAAGGTATTAATGGTATCTTGGCTGATGAGATGGGTTTAGGTAAAACCGTGCAAAGTATATCTGTTTTAGCCTACCTTGCAGAGACTCATAATATATGGGGTCCCTTTTTGGTTGTTACTCCTGCATCAACATTGCATAATTGGCAACAAGAGATATCCAAATTTGTTCCCGATTTTAAAGTGCTCCCATATTGGGGTTCATCAAAGGATCGTAAAGTGTTGAGAAAATTTTGGGATAGGAAAAAAGTCATTTACGATAAGAGTTCTCCATTTCATGTCGTTGTCACATCATACCAATTAGCTGTCACTGATGCTCAATATTTTCAAAGAATGAGATGGCAATATATGATATTAGATGAAGCTCAGGCTATCAAATCATCACAATCTTCAAGATGGAAAGTGTTGTTGAATCTTCAATGTCGTAATAGGTTGTTATTGACTGGTACACCAATTCAAAACTCTATGCAGGAATTGTGGGCATTGTTACATTTCATCATGCCTTCGTTGTTCGATTCTCATGATGAGTTTAGTGAATGGTTCTCGAAGGATATCGAATCACATGCGCAATCAAATACTCAATTAAATGAACTGCAATTGAAAAGATTACACGTCATCTTGAAGCCATTTATGTTACGTCGTATCAAGAAGAACGTTCAAAGTGAGTTGGGTGATAAAATTGAAATTGATTTATACTGTGATTTAACAACAAGACAAAAAAAATTGTATCACATGGTGAGATCTCAAATTTCCTTGATGGATTTGATGGATAAATTAAGAGGTGCTAGCAAGAAAAATGATGAAGAAGAAAGTAGTACAGAATCGTTGTTAAATTTGGTAATGCAATTTAGAAAAGTTTGTAATCATCCAGATTTATTTGAACGTGCCGATACTAGATCAGCATTTGCATTTAATAAGTTTGCAGAAACTGCCTCTTTCTTAAGAGAGAAAAATGAAGTTGACTTGATTTACTCATCTCAAAATGAAATCGGATATCATATCCCAAGACTCATCTATGATGATTTGTTATTACCAAATTTGAATAACTCAATCACAGATAAATCATTCATTGCCAATCATCAGCTCAACATCTGGTCTCCTAGCTACATGCGTGATCATCAAATTGGTAATGACCTGTTTTCATGGATGCATTTTATAAATTCAACTGCAAATGAGATTAATAGAATCTCAAGGAGAAACATTATTGAGAATGCTATTGAGCTTAAAAATTATAGATCCTCATACGAAGGCGATATTTTACATCGATTTGATGTTGCATATGATGAAGAGGATGGATACATTGAGCCATCTAGAAAGCTATTTTTGATCAACGACTCCATGCCAATAAATAGTGTTTGTGAAAACATGGAGGGACAATTGAAAGAGTTGTACACGATCAGGAACAACTCATACACCGAGATGTATTTGAATGTGTTGGAGAAAGCTCTGTTTGATCCTGCCTTAGCTCTGCCAATAGAGCTTGATTGTTCATCAAGAAATTTTGCCATTGCCAAAGAACAATCACTCTTTGATTTACACTTGAGAAAGGCTTTGATGCCTTTGAATTTGAATACTGAATATGATTTGATGACAAAACATGTTCCATTGGATGAATTCCCGAAGTCAGACATGTTACCGCCTGCTTTGAACTCAAAAGTTGGATTCTCAACAATCCATTTACCTTCCATGAAGAGATTTGTCATTGAATCAGGAAAATTGAACCGATTAGATTCATTGTTACAAGAGTTGAAAGTGAATGACCATAAAGTGTTGATATATTTCCAAATGACAAGAATGATGGATCTTATGGAGGAGTACTTGAAGTATAAACAGTACAAGTATATCAGATTGGATGGTTCATCTAAGCTATCTGACAGAAGAGACTTGGTGAATGACTGGCAAACGAAACCAGAGTTGTTCATTTTCTTGTTGTCAACTAGAGCTGGTGGGTTAGGTATCAATTTGACTGCTGCTGACACTGTTATTTTTTACGACTCCGATTGGAATCCAACTATAGATTCTCAAGCTATGGACAGAGCACACAGACTTGGTCAAACTAGACAAGTTACAGTTTATAGATTGTTGGTCAGAGGTACCATTGAAGAAAGAATGAGAGACAGAGCTAAGCAGAAAGAGCATGTGCAACAAGTTGTTATGGAAGGTAAAGCTTCTAACAGCAATGAGAAGACAAATGCTGCCAACGAAAAAAAGAAGGAAGTGGCGATGTTGTTGTTGGACGGTTAGTTTGCGGGAGATTTGAAATGGCTCGACGATATAGGATGTAGAATATAAAATATTGAAGTCAAAGAGACTTTCACGCTCAATGATGAAGCTGATACATTAAATCAGCCAAAAAAAAAAAAATCAAAAAAAAAAAAAAATTTTAATCATAGATTGAAAAATTATTCAAGAGATGAGATAGAGCATAATGTTTCATGTATATAGTAGACTTGCCGTCCCAAGACCCGCACAACTTTCGCAAGTGCGAAGTGTGATAATAACGAGAAATAAGAAAGACAACAAGATATTTCAGCTCCGAGAGCGTTCGAAACGTCGTCGGGATTCATTTCAAAACAACTCCTCATCACCATCATCATCTAAAGGTAAAGGTAAACAACCCAGACCAAAGGAATCTGCAGCCTCACTATGGTTGAGGAAAGACAAAGAGCGTCAAATGATGAAGGAGAGGTCAGAATTGGGACACAATATCAAGAAACTTCGAGAGTTCACTGACCAATTAAAGATATCGAAATCGAAAGAGGAAGAAGAGAGAAGGCAGAAGGAAGTTGCAAAGCTGATGCCTGTAATTGATGACCCCGAAAGGATGATAAACGAGGACATTGATGTCTTGATGAGAAGCGTTATCGAGGAAGAAAAACAGCAATGGCTTATGGAATTGCCCAAGCCTTCTGAATCATCTGAGGGATCGCAGACATCGGACTTGAGTCGATTATTTGAATATGCTGAAAATGAGGTTCTCTTAAAATTACCAACAACGTTGATCGATAAAATAGGTGATTCGATCAAATATATAAGAAACAAAAAAACACAGAATTGGGAGTTGATGATCAGAGACATGTACAACAAGAATGGGTTGAAGGAGATGACCAAAGATGAGGTGACAACATTGTTATTGAATATACCCAAGAACGAGAGACATAAGTCTATAACGATGATAAATGAGATGATGAGTGAGGCTGATATACCGAAGGATTTGCTAATATACAATTTATTCTTGACTTCATATTCTTCCGACAAGAAGTATGAGGTTCTATGTGAATCATTATTGGAGGAGATGACATCGGTAGGGATCGTGCCTGATTTGTACACTTTTAGTGCTATCGTCAAGAGTCATGGTATCTCGGACAACATCCCTAAGATCAATGAGACTTTGAATCTTATGAAAAGCAAGTATGGCTTGCAGCCAAACAAGCAGATTTACACCAGTGTGTTGCAGACGTGTGTAAAGTTAAAGGATCACAGACAGGCCACTGAGGTGTTTGATATGATGAAGTTCTTATCTCAATCGACACAACCAGATGCTAAGGCTTATGAGTCAATCATCTTATCTAACGTTGAGGATGACAATATAGAAAGGGCTTTGGACTTGTATGATGAGATGTTGTCAATTCAGCAAGCGGCACCAACTAAACCATCCAGTGGTACCTTGTTGATGTTGGCAAGAGGCTGTACTTCGAGGAAAGAGTTATTCCAAAGAGGCTGGCAGTTCATCTTTGAATATCACGATATGAAATATAAGTCTGACTCAAAGATGCTCGAGACGATGATGCATTTAGCTGCCAAGGATGGTGATGCCTCGTTCACCAGGGCTTTGTTCAACACGATGATGGAGTCAAGGATCACTGATGATAAAAATTACAACCCAGGATCAGTGGCGATTAGTTTATTGATGTTATCGTATGCTAGGTTCTCGTATGGACACAAGCCCATCTCACTTTTAAACGAGAGAGTGCGAGCATTAAGAGCTAGAACCATTGACGTGACAAATTTCAATTTCATGCCACCAAGGTCTCCACCTTTTTTACCAATTGATGAAATCATCAGTGAGAAGTCAATCATTGCAGAGTCTAATGCTATTTGGGCATACGCTGTATTGAATTTTCCCGATTATATCGACGAGAAACTGGTGGGAAGTTATCTCTTTGCTGCATCTACCAAGGGAGATAGTATCAAAGAGTTTGTAAGAAGGTTTGAGACGGTGACATATTTGGACGAATCAGGTATCCCAGCAGTAGCAGAAACGGGCGACAACTCGAATAAGGAAAAAATTGTGGAGATCATCGAAGACTCTGTTGAAGAGGAAGACGAAGATCCGTTACAACAGGCTTTGAAGACGATTAAGTCTGAGCCACCAGCTATTCAATTATCATTTGCATCGGAGTTTAAAATTGCAAGAACTAGTGAATTCTATAATTTGGCCATTGTTGCAGCAAAGCATTTCAAAGATTTGGAATTCGCCAACAGAATTTGGACAGAACGTGGTAAGTTCCGTAAATCTGATAAGTTTAAGAATTTACCGCCTTCAAAGAAACATGCTCTTGATTTTGAGTTTGCTCAATATATCCTTTCATTTTTCACCGAGATAAAGTTGTTGGAAGATGCAACTTTGATCGTTCTTTCGTCTCAAAATCAATTCAATTGGGAATGGCACCATATAAAGCCCACATACAGATTAGCAGAAATTAGTGGTAATGAAGATGTCAAAAAATTATTGAGTGATGCCGTTAATAATACAAACTATAAGCTTAGACCACAATACAATTACATACACCCAAAGGACAAATAATCAAAATATAGAAGTTGATAATATCAGGTCAACGCAGCATTCATCAAATGTAATTTTAGCCAACCATGTACATAGAAATAAATAACTTTTTCTACTTGACACCTACTATACCGGTAATGGCGTCATGTTATCGCATTAATAATCATACTGTAACAAATTCAACACTCTTCTCGGATGTTACCATTAGTACACCATCAGTCCACTCTAATGACAAATGTATTGCTTGAACAGCTACTGGAAATGGTTGAAGCAGAGTCATTGCTCTCTTCAGCCACGCATTGGGTACCTAAAAGATGTGGGGCACCATTATCAGTATTTTCAGGATATATCGCTGAACCAGATTGCACCTTTTGAACATCAATGATTGGTCTCTCCACTGGTACAGTCAGTTGTTGCAATATTTGTGAATCAGGGAGACGAGCTCCGTGTATTGGTAAATATATAGCTGGATAAAAAGTACTGTTAGCTTGATCGCAGAACAGGCCCCTTGGATACCCGGCCGCGGCAAGATGAACTTTCTGATAACTAAAAGGACCTATTTCTTCCATACTCTCCGTTTTGACAACACCCAAGTCAACCATGGGAGGAGCAGGATTCAGTATCCCAGGAATTAGTCCCGGAAATGGACCTGTTTGCAGAAACCATGGTGCGTAATTCAACATCGGTATACCTATCGGCTGTTGGAAAGATATGGGCGGTTCAAATCTTGCTGGAACAAGGCCATTCTGGAATGATGGACAAAAAATTGGAGCCTTTGCCAGGGACTCGGCGGTAAATCTGTGCGGTGTAGAGATCTCAGCATTCTGAAACAGAGATGGCTCCTTAGATTGAAATTGATTTGACTTCTCCTTGTTTTTCAAAGTCGCAAGCGAATCAACCGCTTGTGGTTTAACTGCTGACAGTTTGTGCTTGTGTATCTTTTCATAAGTAGAAGATTTAAAACCTTTGGTTCTATGGTTTGAGACTTCATTCTCCTTATTCATAATGTCCTTGTTTTTTCTCCTCTTGAAAATCCTCCTTGCTTGGCTTTTACCTTTAGCTATAGCACCAAACCTATATAACAGTCTCGATGTGGTGAGTAACTTCGGCAATTCTCGATTATCTCAATTAGCCCCTTAAAGGACTGCTGAAGATAGTAATGAGATAAGATGGTTGGCTTACTCATGTGATACAGCGCTCAATGGGCTGTTCAGTGGCAGAAAATCCACATTCGAAACACATGGTTTCTGAATGCACTTCTGATGTTGATTTATGTAGTCGATTGCCATTGGCACTTGATTTCTGAAGCTCAATAACTCCTCAATTGAGTATTGAGCTTTCCTATATCCAGCACCGAACATAATGAGTAAAGTTATTGATTAACAAATAGTTGAAGGTTCCGAATCAGTATCCTTGAGTTAGCAGCTACCTTTGACACAGTCCACAAGCCGATGATAATAACCCAAAGTTATTACAAATTATGTAGTAAATCTCCTTGTTTTCAATACCTTTCTTGAGATTTCGTCCCCACGCTCACGTTTCCAGACAGCCCCCAAATCGGGTTTTGACAAGACTGGCTATGGGCAGTACAGACTCATCGGCAACCAATCAGCCTTTTGCTTGATGGCAGCTTGGTGACCACAAAAGTATGATTTAAACGCTGAGCTTCAATCTCGCGGTGACACGCTTCCATCCAAAGCTACAGTTTGGGGCACCGTTGCAGCAGCAGTGGGTTTGGTACTCCCTGGTGGTCCCTTAAGTGTATCAGCTGTGTGTATTGCGGCAGGTGCTGCATTAGCACTGTCAAATATATTGTCATACACGCTAAACAAACAAAGCCAAGGTTGGACGTGAGGTGGTGGCTCAAGCAGCGATAAAAGAGATGAGGTAGCTAAGGCAGCTGCGATCATTTCAGCATTCAACTTCGACGACTTACCGACAAGATTTATTACTGATAGTACTATTAGTGTTGAAGATGACAAGCACGAAATTAGTAACTACTTAACCAAGAGAGACGGCGAACCTGGAAATTTTATAAATCATTGGTCTGTTATATTCTCTTAAGAATAAATTCTCAGTTTATAATGGCTATCAATTTACAGCGGATCACAGTTCGCATAATAAGTCTGTGGTCATAGATGCAGCTTACGAGCAAGAAGCTGTAGTACTTGGTTAAAATGTGGTCGCGAACAAATATTGTATTCTGACCTCTATGATTTAACTCTGATAATGGTGCACCATCCTCGTGGCCTGATAAAGGTGGTATTGTGGTAGAAGATCTTTCATTGAAATATGCGCCAGAACTACCAAGAGTTATCAAGAATGTCTCATTGGTTGTTGAACCAAAATCTAAGATCGGTATTGTAGGTAGAACAGGTGCTGGTAAGTCCACCATTATCACTGCCTTCTTCGGTTTCTTGGATCCAGAAACTGGCTCTATCTTGATCGATGATGTTGATATCACTAAAATTGGTTTGAAAGTTTTGCGTCAAGGTATAGCAATAATTCCTCAGGATCCAACGTTATTTACTGGAACGATAAAGTCAAACTTAGATATTACTAATTTGGGAGAGTTCAAAGATGGTGGTAGAGCTGTTGATTACAATGAACAGATGCGTTAGATCGCAGAACTGGTAATTTGTACTGGGAGTCTTACAACAGTTATGGTTATAATGGTGGTAACGTACAAGACTGGTTAAATTGGGGAAAAGTGAATAAAATGGCTCAAGTAATGAGTGACGATACAAACATGATTTTGCAGGTCCATCCATGTATCAATCATTTTAGATGTTATGCGGTAGCGTCTAAATGATGTCTAGCCGGCGGTATGAGTAAACAGCGAGGCAAAGAGTCAGCATCGGTAGGCGGGCTTATGTTAACGGCTATGGTGGAGTTGATGGGCAATGTGATTCTGGTTATTTATTCGATAAACATGCCAGTAATCATGAGATATATTCAGATAGAATAGTTATCATTTAATTAACGAACATTGAGAATAGAAAGATGAAAAACAGTAATCAATATATGGATATGATGACTGCAATTCAAGATCCCGCTGCGTCAGTGGAAACAACCTGCGATATTCCTTCATATACATATATAGAGTCCTTGGTCACAATTCTTATTGGGAAAGAGAACTCTCATCCGAATCGTACAGTCTCGAACTTATCCAATACCCCAACCATTTTGGTGAGCCCCAAGTTTTGCTTTCAAGACCGTTCCTCACTGTAACATGATATAAGATTATCGAAGCAGATCCATGAGACTCATCGAGTGCAGTAAATACGTCCACGGTACTTACTGTAGTGTTCACTTGATCAATCATAGTGGTATCGTGGATGTCAGATGATTTGTCAGATTTCTTATCTTTGTGTTTTTGAAATTCGATGGCATTATCCCCTCCATTCCTAGGGAGCTTGCACAGATTAACATTATGCACTCCATTCGAGTCTGACAAAGAATACTTTTCCTTCCCCTTCGGATCTTCATCTATTCTCGTACCATTTGCTTCTTCTCCACAAGCATTCGTCGTTTGATTTACACCTTTTGGATCATCTTCATTGGCTGATTTCTGATACGCCTCCTTTTAGTCGATTTATGACCCCAAATATTCCCTTGAAAATTTTTGACATATGGCCATAAATGTTATAAAACAAACTTTTAATGTCAGCCCATCGGATGTAAGCTGACGAATGTTCCCAGTTGGGTCGCGAAAACCTTCCGCAGTAAGGTTTGCATACGACCTTAAATAGCTTTTGGCCAAAAACAGTGGCAAGGGCCCTTTTAATCCAATTTCGGGAATTTTTAATCAGAAAATGTCTTGTTCAATTACATCGCTTGTTGCGATGTCGAACCATGACGTTCATCCAAAGTGATTTAATCAAGAAATTCGTTCTAATTTTCTATAAATAAATTGATGAATTGTGATTGTTGTTCCGCTTGCTGAATGGTGATTGTTATTATTGCGACTGATGTTGTTATGATTGCTTCAAGTTGTAGATGATGTAAATGATTTGTATGTACAGACATGAGTTTCAATCTAATGGTAACCCAACAGGACGCTGAAAAGACAAAGTTAGAGTTTTCCACAAAGCGTCATTCGAGTGTTAGAACCCTGCCTACTTCGATAAATCATTTCTCAACTATTGGAACACTCATTTTGTTTGAATTGAATGACAGATTGATTTTTATTGCAAATCAATCAAAGAACAAAGATAGGCAGCGAACACGCCAAAGCATTATAGAAGCTTGATGATAGCACACCTGAACCACATCTCTTGTGATGATAGTGTATAACATCTTCCAGGGACTATGTTGATGTCAAATTCAGATAAAATCATATCTGATATGGATACCTTGGAATGATAGAAGTGCTGGTAATTTCAATGTTCATGTGTGTATCCTTGGAAGACGTGGTTTTCATTCACAATATGAATTTGGTTCATTTTCGAATCAAGCTTCAGTTTGTTGATGAGATGAGGCCTTTCAAACTTGATTAGGCCGAAATTGTCGTTGGGTGTTGACCGAAGTTGACTTGAATGACGTGGTGTCCTGATGTTAATTGATGTAAATTGGTGTAAAGTGGTGTCCTGATGTTAATTGGTGTAAAGTGGTGTCCTGATGTTAATTGGTGTAAAGTGGTGTCCTGATGTTAATTGGTGTAAAGTGGTGTCCTGATGTTAATTGGTGTAAAGTGGTGTCCTGATGTTAATTGGTGTAAAGTGGTGTC
>JAKTUO010000057.1:0-59936 GCA_030556755.1 Nakazawaea anatomiae | reverse complement strand
TGTAATTGATGTTATCTTGAAACGTTTCATATTCAGTTTTGGGGCTCAAATTTTGGTTATTGCAAAATAACATTTTTATGATTTCACAGACATATGTTGAAAACGCCATATGTCCAACAGTATCCGACTTTGATACTATTCACAATGATACTATATTGAGCACCTATTTTCGTTGTCAATCAGTAATTACAAGCTTTATATCGTCCAAAGTGATATCTTGCAGATTTCCGACAGATATCACCGAGATAAGAAATCCTAATAAACAGTCTTCTAGCACTAGTTGCATCTCTTGCAAGTCGGTAATCTTTTTTTCGAAGCTGATTTGGTCCAATTGATCCTATTTCATTTCAGCATTCTGCTTATTGTTGGTGTTTTTATCGATAGATGCTTCCAATTGGGAAATCTTTGACATCAGATTTTTGTTACCTTGGCACTGCATTAACAATCTCTCTTCCAATTTTTTTAAGCTCGTTCTGCTTAGATGCCATTGTTATGCTAATATCTGCCAATGGTGACTCGATCTTTGATAATTGCAATTCATAATCGATTGCCCTTTGATGTTCAACTTCTGTTGATTGTTCGTTCACTCGTTTCAAAATTCAGTAAATTTTCCTTTCATTAATTATTATTGTTCACTGAATATGCCACCATGTCTCAGTTGACTCAGATAAATTATCGTTTTTCTTCTAATACTATAATTAAACCCTAACTAAATTTACAATCCCTTAATATAGACCAACCATGGTTGAAGATTACATGTCCTGCAACATAAGCAAACCATTCAGTCAAGCTAACTCTTCTTTCTTCAACACTTGACTTAGACTCACAACAGTTTCCAATTGTAACTCCTTCATTGATATTTGCGCAGATTTGATACCATTTCCCACCGTCGACAACAATGCACCATTACCCTTCATCTTATCATCATCACCAAAAATATCAATCACCAGTGATTTTTTCAAATCAGCTCGATCATTTGGTGATTCTTTTGATTCTTTCAATTCAGCAGTTTCTTTCGCAACAGCCAGGTTCCTCCTGACGTTAAACCTGCTAAACTTGTTCAAATGGCATAATTTCTCATGTCTCTTTAAAGAATCTTTACGTGGGAATTCTTTCCCACACTGTGAATACTCACATTTGAACTTGATTCTCATTGGTGAAGGACTTTTAATGCACCATTCTTGACTGCTCCATTGGGGATTGCCGCCATCGCCGCTGCCACCCCTACCACTACCACCACCACTGCAATCTATAATTCGGCACATTGAGCTCTTTGTTGTGTCTCGTATCACTCCTCCCGAATAAAAATCATCATCGGTAACTACTTTCGATAATTCATCCTTGTCAACTTGTTCTTGACTATCAACAACAACATCTTGAAAGTTGAACTGTTGTAAATTATATCCTGTTGCTGCTGCTGTTTTTTGAAACTCTTCAGGGTGTTGCGTCTTGGTATGCCTCGATAACTCATGGCGCCTTGTAAATCCAATGAGTCTATAAGGACAATCGCTGATAAAGCATTTGAAAGGACGATAAATCTGGTACTCATCCATGTGCTCAATGTAATTTATAAGTGCTTTGAATTTGCAATTGCAATGAGTACATTTATAAAGTCCTTTTTTCAAATTTGATGAAACTTTTGTGAGTAAAAGTTGGTCAGAGTAAAGTTTCGGTGCAATTGGGCTGTAATTTTGGAATGTTTTGAGTATCATGTGCTTCTTCTTGTACTTGCCACGTCTTCTCCTTTGTGACTTGACCTCTTTTGACTTTGCAATTGTTGTTGTTGCATTTGTAAACATTGTATTCATCGCCTTGTTCTCCCAACTATTGAGTTCTCGGAGTAGTTTTTGTTGTTGTTGTTGTTGATGTTGTTGATGCTCGTGTGGTTCTAATTGCGGGAGATCAGAAAGATAAATTTGTTCAGTTTGCTGATTGTGCAACGGTGTGGTATCGTGTACGACATTTAGCTGATCTTGTAACGATGTATTATCGTGTACGACATACCACTTACTTTGCAGTGGATTTATTCCCTTGATACCCAAATCTTGCATCCAGAGCTCGTATTGCATTTCAACTGAAGAAACCGATAGTGCTGAATTAAGTGACTCACTAGAGCTACTATTGTCCAGAAATGTGTCTGTATTTCTTTCATACAAATTATCTATCATTCCATAATCAAAGAAATTCCCCTTATTATTATCATTGACGGGTGGAATTTCACCAAGTAAATGGTTAATTTCATTCAATTGCTCGTCATCTTCGAACAGCTCAGTAGATGACCACAAGGATTCTGGAGAAATCATTGACAGTGTCCCATCATCTGCAACAAATCTTTCATCACAATAGTGGAAACAGTCTTTTGACCCCTTGTCAACGCTTGAGATTGGAATATCAATGTATAGCGAGTTTTCTTGAGGAGGACTATTAAGCACAAAAGGAAGATCTTCAATCGTTTCGATTTTTATGAGTCCGTAACCCATTTTTTTTATTTATAGTTGAATTTGTAAAATATATGCAAAATTGGTCTATGTCTAATGTGTGCTTGTACTTTATCACATCAATTTTGATATGAATCTGAACAGGGAAGGAAAACTAAGGGGAAGGGGGGGCAGAGCAAAGCAGTAAGTCTGATGTTGATGTGTTATTTGATTAGAGAATTGGATTAAGAGGGTTTTTTGAACCCTTATATGTATATATTTGATGCACCAGTCCCAAAACTACTCAAGTTTTCTAATCGAAATGCACTTATCAAAATACAAAGCTAAAACTCTTATCGTGCAAAACTCTAATTTTAGGAAATGCACATTGTTTTTTTGCATGGAGGCGCATAATACTTTGCATAAAATTAGGAAAGGGCTTTTTTATATAAAAAAATGAGAGCAACCAGTTTCACACACTTTTTTCAAGTCCTTGATTAGAATCAAATTGCTGATTAACTCGTATTATTACTCACTATCGGTTATTGGACAGAGAATCATGGCATTTGTTTAAGTTCGAATGAATTAATCTTGACTGTTGTGTATATTGTTGCATTATCGATTTAATTGACTATATTTTGTTGTTGTTATTGCCCAAAAATAACTTTTTCTGCAAAGTGGAAATCAATTTGCCTTGTTCTTTTTTGTGGTCTCTCCAAAGTAAACTATTTCTTTTTTATCTTTTTTTGCCTAATTATGAAACCGTTAAGTGATGACAAAGAGATAAGAATTTGTGCTTAGTGAAGGTAGCCGGATATACAGATAAATTGAATATGAAACCGATGTTATAGTCAAGATTGTACATTGTGCTCCATGTGTGACGGACGGACATTCAAAGGAGGACATCTTCTCGAAAAGTTATCTATTTTAAGGATGCAATCGTTGGTTTTTCAACTTTTCGATCACTTTATTACCAAATATTGTAATTATTAATTTTGAATTGAGTGGACTACAAAGATGTATCCAAGGTATCAGACTCATCTCTGCTTCCATCTGGTTTGGTACGCATATCTTGAATGCAGCCATCAATCTCACCAAAAGACTGTCTTGCCCTTCTCTTTTATAATGTAAGTGCACGAGGAGCAGGCTTGTGATAGGTGATGAGAAGCGGCAATTTTTCATTCTATATACTCCTACAACCACGGTAACGCCGTCCTCTACCTTTCTTTATTTTTGGCATACTACAACTTGAATAGGCATTAGCTGCATTATGTTGCATTGCCATAGCTGTATATATATATCAAAAGAAAAAAAAATAAGAAAGCACAGTTTATTATGACAGCCACATCATCCATCATATTAGCCTTGCAGATTGCAGAACTGGAAGGGTCTGGCCCCGTATCAATTGTTTCGAAATTGTTCTTGAAAATTGAAGTGGAATTGTGGTGGAGTGATAAATTAGATTCATATGAGTTTCATCTTTATCTCTTGGGAGTTAATATGATACACGAGGTGGGGTAAGTATGTTTTGAACAAAGGCAAAATGACCTTCTATAATTCGTATCTATGTTAAATTGTTTGTTTTTGTATGCTGCACACATAATTGAATTTGAATTCTAATCTGGCGGAAAAAGTAAACTTTAAAATTAGGTTTATTTATATATTTCGATTTATTGTTTTATTCTCAAGTATTAGCAAGTTGCATTGTGAAAAACAATAATATTGGGTCTCCTGAATTTTTTTAGCCAATATCGAACAATAATAGGTTAATGTATAATAAATACAAATTATTCTATATCTAATGATAAATTAGTCACAACCATGCATTGAGGGACTGGCGGATGAGCTGGTCGACAAAAAAAGATATCAGTTGAGCAAATAGTCTCACTTTCTAATCCTCTATCATTTCAGTAATAAAGGACTTATTTACATTGCAACCGATCCTTTTGGTGTTATCTCTCAAATTTTCTCTTTCTTGTGGGTCTCAAAAAAAATAGGGCAAAAGTGCCCAATATTGTCAGAAGATATGCACTGTGTGCGGTATAGTTATTTCTTGTTAGCTAAAGAATTGCACAAACGAAACAAAAAATTTCCTGTACAAACTTATCATTTCACAATAAGACTTATCTTAAAATGTACCATCCTATCAGAAGCTTAAGTGACTTTGGTTGCATAAATTTTCTCAATTAAGTTCCACACTCCCTTGTCTTTGCTTTCACTCCCTGCATGCATGTGGCAAGAAGGGCAGATATATCATATATTCAACTCCACACACAGCTTCACATACAATATATATATATTTCCAAGATTGGTATACATATATCCACGCTCCATTAAAACTAATCATGTTGTCAAACGAGTCTTTTTTTTGCCAGTTTTCACACACCAGACAAAACAAACAAACACACAATTGTTTGTTTATTCGTACTAATCAATTAAGCTTATTGAAACTAAAAAGTTGGCCAATATGGTGACAAAAATCTCGTTAGACCCGAAAGTATAGCGGCAACAATCACATTAGGTATCTTGCAACATAAACCTTTCACGTTTATTACTATTGTCAACAACTCTCTATGACTTCTAGCCAATAGTTATGGAGCATTTTTCTCGTATTTGGTATCAATTCGAAACTCAATTCTGCTTCTACTTGTTTGTTTTCGACCCTTTCTTAGCGCGCCCACATGTTAATGGTCGCATCCACAATATTTTAAATTCGCCTCATCATTTACCTTTAATGCCGAGATTTAAGCGGATTGTGTAACTTTTATCTCACCCCACAACAATTATCACGCACATAATTAAATTAAAAAAAAAAAGTGATATTTTTGTCGGACGTTTGTGCATGAACTTTCGAAGATTTTCGGTAATTAAATTTTTGTGTAAAAAACACACTTTAAAGTATACAATGCAATACAAAAACAATTCCGATCGATTGATAAACCGATTTTCGATTTTTCATTTCGACGCAGTCTGAGACCTTGGTGAAATTACCGACGATGTTATCAAGAGTTTGGATTTCTCCTTGAAAAAAATATGCGTCGATAATTTCTTATTTTATTACTGAGCAAGCCCTTGGCAATAACAAGTTGATCAGCGGCTTGTTGTTAATTGATAATCTCAAAAAATACTTCAAAGAATAGATCACTTATGTCGGTTGCCGACACGTTGCAATTAGGAGGAGTACATTAGCGTTAAATTATCTTTACTTTCTTGCTGCAATGCATTATTGAATATTTTTTTAATTACGCAGGATGACAACTATTGCAATTCCTTCGATGGTATCTATATTTATGAGGTGCTATAAATGTGGAAAGGCAAATGGTATGAAAAAATAGGCATGCTGCACTTTTTCATCCATCCCTGCTTTATTAAAACTGCAATGAAGGAAATTGATATGATTCATTAAAATTATGTTGAAATTCTTCGTATTCAAAAGCAAAAACAACAGCAATAATAAGAATACACCTATATATCAACGTATAGAGTAATAATTCCTATTAGATATCAATATGCATCTGTTCAATTAGCAATTGTCAAAATGTTGATGATCAAGGAGTCCATTTTGTTGATCTTATTAACAAATGGAATTAACCTTAGTATCATGGGCTTCAATAATTCATCATCATTAGATTTCTCATTATTTTTCCCCCCAACAGCAGCAGCACCGAGTTTACTTTGTTTATGCTCCAAATAGCCTTGCAACAATGCCATCATCTCATATTTTTGAATCTCAAACACTGGCAGCTTGTCAATCAATACATTCAGATTCAAAAACCTCCACGTGGCTAAGCAAAGTCTCATTTGGAAATGATGTTGATCAACTAATGATACTCCATTAAGTGATATGAGCTTGCCCATGTTGAACTTCTTCAACGATAACCTTTTTGAAATTTGCAACTCAAATGAGTCGTTGATTTTGTCAAAGGGTAGATTGACACAATATTCAACTGAATCTTGCCTTTGAATCAATAATTCAATGTCATGTAATTCATACATAAATGAGTTATCGTAAATGGTTTTCACAAATTCGTTCACCAATCTCAGATCCAAATGTTTGATATTCGATACCACCAATTCATATATCTTGGACAAATTTTCGATGTCAATATTCTCAATTTCTTCATCTTCTTCATCGTACTGGTTTAATATCAGAATCAACCTCACAACCAATCTCCACCAGTTTTGATCATCTTGAGATGAAGTCACCATCTTTGAATTCAATGACATTATCAAATCAACAGATTGAATCCAAAGATCTTGCTTGATTGAAATCCCCTTGGATTTCAATTGAATGGGCTCTAATAATGACTTGTAGACTTTCAACAATGAGCCATCCTTGATGAAAAAATCAATATCTGTTCCATTTGCTGTACACTTTGTGAATTGTGATATAAGTAAATCCATTGTACGATGACTTATAGAGATAAAAGTTGGGATCTTGTATATCTGGTGTTGCTGCTCCAATTTGGAAAATTTTTCCACTATCTTGTCACGAGTTTGGAATGGCAAAACTATTATCGAATTCAATTGTAATAGAAGCATCGAATTCATACCCTGTTCATTAACAGGCGTCATTTCAACCAAATTTGTTAAATTGACAAAGATTGACTCCTGAAGAGGAGTCAATCTTAAATCATCATTGGCAAAATGATCTGGTAAGACAGGATATCTAATACACGAATTCAACATTGCTAGTATTTCTTGGTATTTTGTCACATCAAGCACAGGCTGGATCAATTGGAAAAGCTTGGGAAAACATTCCATGAGTGAACTCAAAGACTCCTGATAAGAATTATTTTGTACCAAGTTGTAAACAATCTTTGATGAAGACCAGAATTGATAGAATATTTCCAAAATTTTGTTCGGTAGAGTTGTGAATGGGGTTATCAAATCTTGAAAGTTCTTATAAACTTTTAAGTTCAACTCAATGTTTTGCAAGGCTATCAATTCATGGAAGAATGAAATCAACCCTTCCCAATAAGTGATCATTCGGTCACCACCTTCATCAAAGTCGGTTGATAAAAACTTTATGAATAATTTAACGAAGCCAGTTAACAACAAATAATAGCTATCAACCCATTCCAACTCTCTCTTACGAGCTTGTAAAAGTTCAGTAAAAATTATGGTATAAATGTTGCTCCAATTTCCGTGAAACCTATTTCCATGAGAGTCGATTATATTAAAAAATGTTTGGATCGACCCATTTCTTACTTGTAATCGTGAATCTTGTATAGTCTGTGACAAAGAATACAACAAGTAAATGTACAACAATTCGAAATCATCGTTTTTCTCTGACACCAATTGAAATAACTCGTCTTTGCTCAACAATTCCTTGACGTTGGATTTTCTGTTGTTTGCTGAAGAAGATGTTCTTAAATAATCTCCAATCAACCAAAAATAAGAGATTGAATTCAACGAGATATTTAAATCAACCTCCTGTGAAATAAAATTGGTGACACAATCTATCAAAATTCTCAATTGATCCCTTGGTAAAGACGATAAAAACTCATCCAAAATCATCTTCAAACCTTCAAATGATGAGTTAATCACCGGCTTCAACTTTTCATTCTCAGAGTCTCTAGTGAATGAACTGTTAATTATATTGAATACAAGGTCCCAGTGTTGGAAATTTGTTCCGTATTTGTCTAGCAAAAATTTCAAAGTATCCAAGATTTGTGATTGTATTTCCAACTCACAGTTCAAAACTAAAAGCTCCTCAGGTTTCGGAAAAGATATTAAGTTGCTCACGAATGAGTCCAATGATTGTAATATCTTCAACTCCGTGTCACTCGTGTTGGAATCAAATCCATCGATGGCCATATACCTCATTATGGAATTGAAATCTTTTGAAATTGTCATCCTGAAATCATAACTCAAAGAACGGTTTGAAGTCAACTTGAAGTAATTTTGAAGTATTAGCGACCAACTGGCATCTTGCTCAATCAAAAATCTTTTAGGGTTTATCTTGCAAAGCTCCATCATCTTATTGATGAGAAATAACTTGTTGTATGAGCAAGGTTGAATCATTATATATCCATCTCCTTGATCTAATACAGGTTGCTTGTTAAACATTCCACCATCTTCATAGATCAAATCATCGGTCAAAGAAATCATCGACTTTACTATCTCGTTAAACACATTTGTTGAATAAAGATTGATATTTTCATTCAACTTCTTTACCGAATTTTCAATACTGATCAAATCTTGGGATCCAAGCTGAGGAGCAGGTGAGATATCTCTTGAATTTTCCGAAGGGCCATTCACAAAGTAATCCATCCATTGCAACGATATGATAACCAACCGCCAATGTTCCTGTAACACCGTGCCTAAAGAAATTGCAAGACTCACCAACACTCTAAAACACAATACATTTCTGGAATTGATTTGTCTAGTGTAAATGACATGTTGTTGATTAGGAGTGGTTGTCAATGCCTGATTGATGGTTGATGAAATTGTACCCACAATAGACTCTCCTATCGAATACACTGAATTTTTATGTTGATATCCATTCTTGCCAGAAAGATTCAACGTGGCCTTGATCAAAAATTTCAAGAAAGCATCACGAGACTCATCGATGGATAATATTCCACTCAGATGGCAAATTTTTTGCAACGATCTAATCGACTTGTTGAAAAATTCTTGATCCAATGTGGAAAAAATCATTATTTGATAGCTTGATAAAATTGGCTTGTAGTTTTTGGTGATTAAGTCTTTTATAAAGTCTGCCTTGGTTGGTTTATGTTTCTCATCATCATCTTTTTCTTCTTCTTCTTCTTTTTTTCCATTTTTCTTGTCTGTTAACAACACGGGCTCATCATTTTGAATTAAATCCAATGCATATTTACAAATACCCTCACTGAGATGATTGATCGATGATAAAATCAAGTATAGCAAGTAAGTATCATTAACCAGAGGTGGATCCAGTTTATCCAACGAGTCTATGAAATTAATCTTAGTCGTTGACTTGGACCAAAACAACCCTGGTAACTCTTGCTGTTGTTGTTGTTGTTGTTGCTGGTGGCCACTGCTACTATTTGTAGAGTTGCTATGTCCTTGTTGGGAATGTCCCTGACCTCCAGCAGATTTCGGGGTACTTGCTTGTGAGGGTTGCATAGGTGGTTGAACAATCTCTCCAGTGTTGAGCAAGGCCCTGCTATCATTCAATATGTCGTATGTGTTTTGTAAAAAATCATTAAATATTTGTTTCGAATCATTTTGGTAGTCAAACTCCATAAAGAATGATTCAACTAACTTGAAGTCGGAAAAAATTTGTTTATAAACCTCCAAAGCTAATACCTTTTTCCAAAATGGTGATGATGCGTCTTTTGTAAGAATATGATTTAATAAACTCAAAATGACTTCTGTTTCAACTTTTAATATCTCAAATTGTTCTTTCACCAACAATAATATCAATCTTGCCACTCTAACCATGATGGTAAAGTCCTTCGAAGACGAGAAAAATCGAAGCAAAATTGGAACAATTTTGGTTCTAAGTAAAAATCCAAGCTCAACGTGGTGCAATATTAAATCTTTGTTTGTTTTGATGATGCTTTCCATGATCTCAAATCCAAAATTTTCAGTTATATAATTTGTTTTCAAGTATTGTGGCTTATGATGAACGATCAACGTGCACAAGTCCTGAAATATTCTCTGTCCATCGTAGGCGTTCAATCCAACACTTATAGTTTGATCGTTGTCTATAGGCACCACGTAGGACTTATCGATTTCAATTGTTTTATCTTCATCATTGATTTTCTCAAATACAAGGTTAATTAATTGTGATAGCGTGGCACTTGCCGTATTGCTGACTATAGTTGATTTGTTGGAGTTCTGTAACAATGAACATATGGATAACAATTTAAACAAGTTCTTGTCATTGATGAACATGGAGTAGTTTTGAAAAAGAAATGGTAAACATTGCAATATTTTTAATTGGATTTCTATAGCCAAATTGGCGGACTCAATCAAAGCGTCCAACAACAATTCCAATTTCGTTATCGGTATCGCATGAGATGCTATCAATTTCTGGAAACATGATATGGATATTGTGATATACTTGGGATTCCTTGTTTGACATGATAACAAAAAAGGTGTGATAAAGTCTGGATTTTTAGATAAATCTATAAAGCACACGAGTTAGTATCTTTGATTTCTTAGTAGTGAGACCAGCTTGAGCACAAGCTTACACAACACTTACTCTTCAAGAACTCAGCCTCTGTAATTTTGGTGTAATTGAAACCCTTTAACACTTCAAGTGATTTCTCAGATGCCTATATACCTTTAGTTAATAATTTGAGCTTTCAGTTGATAATTTGATAATCACTTACCTGCTTGATATCCAGATTCCTCCGCTTCAGCTCTGATGATAGGTTAGTCAACTCCGAAGTCAATTGACTGACTGTGCTACTCATGTTGTTATTGAGTTGTTGAATACTGTACGTTGTGCTGAGCTACGTATTTTGTTTTTTTTGGTTTTTTTGGGTTTTCATATGTCTCTGGCCTCTCTTATAAAATTAACGGTGATAGACAAAATAGTTTGAAGCCAACAGCTGATATACATAATGTAACAACTTTTCTGTGAAACTTTTAATGGCGTCTTTGTGGATTCTAAAGAACAGCTGTGTCTTTTCAAAACAAAACACTTTTTTAATTTCTAGAACATAATATACAGGTACATATTATCATCGAGTCCACCTCGCTCGATTATCGACATATTTTCTTTTGTCTCGTATTAAAACACTCCAGTTGACCGGCGCCTTAGGTACACATCACGTCCTGAACACGTGTTTACAATTGGAGCAGACATAGAACAAGATCATACTTGTATCTTTTCTCCTCTGTTGACTTTGAAAGAAAACACAATCTTTAGTTCCACAATTAGGACATTCCTTGTCCGACCTGGGCAATGTTGGATCTGAACTTATATCTTGTACAACACCCGCAGTCTCTCCTATATTCGAGATCAATTCATGTCTATATACCTTGGGATTGTCCGCTATTTCGGTATAAGAACAATTTCTACATGAAAATAGTAATCTCATGTTGTCCTTGTCTTCCTTTGGGTAAAGCATATTGTTGCTGTGTATTAATGTTAGTGGACTGTTTTTTCAAACGGTTGAATCAAGTTTCGTGCAGCATACATACCATTCTGTGCAAAATCTGAAAGACGCCATTGTAATACTTTATTTGTATATGTATATATGCTCCGCTATCTGATCTTTGTTCTTCTTGATTGTTTGATATTTTTTTTTTCTCTGGCATTCTCCAAATCTGGTCGTGCATTCAATTAGTAAAACAGCAGTGGTGTCAATTAGGAAGAACTACGACTATCATGCAGAACCAGATATGGCAAATGCATATCGTATGAAGGCGGTTGTGAAATTCTAAGTGAGGTTCTAAAAGTTGCTTTCATGCTGGATAATGCATGTACCAAAGTATAGAGAACAGAAAAGGGATGATTCATATAAGCGATTATTAACAACTCAATGTGTAGGTAAATCCCATTTAATGTGTTGGTCTTTGAATGCTTTTCTATTTTCAAACAAATAAAAGTACACATTTTTGTCTTCATAAAAAATCTAATTAAATAATAGCGTCATTCATATATCAATCGCCAGCTGGGTATGCCTAACTGCCTTGATTTATTGTCAATTTCATCATTATCATATCCTTGTAAACTCGCGTAATTCCATATCTTGGCCTCTTCCATCTACACCGGTGGAGATACCAGCGGTATCCTCCAATGGTGTATAATTATCGTTGAATAACTTATCCATATCTTCCAATTCGACTCCTCTTGTCTCTGGGAACAATCTCCACACGAATAATACCGATAGTAAACAGAAACAGCCGTGGATTACATACAACCGGTACTTGATCTTGTCTAATAAGATTGGGGTCATTTGGCCCACGAGGTAATTGAAGATCCAATTCGTCGCGGTAGACAACGAAGCCCCTTTGGCACGTACTTGCAAGGGTAATATCTCACACATGAGCCACGGGATCGGGCCCCAACTTGTGGCGAACAACAGCATATATATCACCACAAAGATTGCCACGATGATGTGCGATGCGGGCTTGTCCAAGTACTCTGCGAATGCAATGGTGAGTAATGATAGACCCATCAAGAAGCCACCAGTCATCAATATAGGTTTACGGCCCCATTTATCAACAAGGAACCAAGAAGGGATTGTGGCGAGCAAGTAAACAATCGAGTTCAAGCCGGTGACGAGTAAGGCCAGTTTGTTTTTGAAGCCTGCAGCCTCGAACAACATGGGCAGGTAGTAGCAAACTACGTTGATACCGTTAATCTGTGCCCACATCAATGCGGTGCAGGCAATCATAACACGGTACCAGTATCTTTTAAACATCACTTTGTACGTTCTTGTGTGAGGTGGGGAAGTGATACGGTCTTCCAAGATGGAACCCTTGATCAACTTGAATTCGTTCTCCAGTGTACCCGGTGGAGAATCTGCAAATAACAAGTTCAAGACATGGAATCCCTGATTATCTCTATCTTTTTCTAATAACCACCGTGGACTCTCTACGATGAAGAAACCGCCTATGAACAAGATTGCCCCAAGGGCACTTTGCAAAAACAAGGGTAATCTCCACGAGGTCTGATTACTGGCGAATGAACATGAATAATCGACCCATACAGACAGCATGTATCCACATATATTACCACTGAATTGGATACAACCCAATCGACCTCTTGAACTAGGAGGTGAGATCTCAGTTTGATACATTGGAACAGTGGCCGAGAGAATTCCGATAGAGATCCCCGATATGACTCTCCCCAAAATCAATAGCCACATTCCGATACTCAAACATTGCAATAATCCACCGATAACAAAGATGATGGCTCCGAGCAAGATAGTTTTCTTACGTCCTAAGCTATCGCCCAATTTACCAACACTTAACGAACTGCATAACAGTCCAAGTTCCAAGATCGCCACCACGGTACCGATCTGGGACTTTGTGGGCTCGTCAAAGTATTGCACAAATGATCGTTCAGTGATGATTCCTGACATGACACCTTGGTCGTACCCGAATACAAACACTCCCAATGATACGAATGCAGATGTGAAGTATAAGAGTTTCATACCCTTGAGGCGCGCATGTGGTGCTCGATTGAAGTCGACATCGTAGGAGTTCTCGCCGATGATATTGTCATTGTGATGGCCCTGTTGGTGTGAGGTATAGTCCGGCTGGGCAACGTCATTATCATCATCGTTGTTATAATAAACACCAGCAGAATAATTCGAATCAGCAAATGGGTTTTCTAATGGTTTTTTCAAATTTGTAGAATAATCGAGTTTGTCTTGCCTATTGTCATCATTGATGATGTAATCGTCTGAGGAGGAGACATCTTCAGACGGTATCGAAGACGGGTTGATATTCTGTTGTTGTTGTTGTTGGTGGTGGTTAAGCAATGGTTGACCATTGTTGTTGTTCGTGGCATTTTCCATTATTGTACCACTCTCATTGTCAAGATCAAATAGCATTGAAGAGGCATCATCCCTGAAAGGATCTTGCTGATGCTGTGGGATTTGAGACATGATGATTATATTTGGAAATAATTTGGGGTTCACAAAAGTTACTAATAGGTGTCACTTTTTTTAATCAACAGTTTGGGTTCAGGCACACCATGCACGACCGAAATATTCATTACGTCATTCTCTTATCTCTCTCTTTTCGCTATCGCATTATTTATCTAGATGCACTCATTTTTATAAAAATCATCTTCGTATTAAATTAACTATTTATTATTATTGATTAATTAATTATTGTTTGTCGTGAATGTGGGGTATGTGAATATATGTATATATGTACATATATATCGTTTATGTTAATATTAACAATCTCACATTCATATACATAAAGTGATATTGAACGAAATATATTCACAAACTAATTGGTCTTTTTGGACTTTGCAGCTGTGGAGGCAGCGACATTTTTGGAGTTCTTCTTGACATAGCTGTCGATCCAAAATGCTGCAAACAACATTGTCAATGGTGTCAAATAACCAACATTGATCCAAATGGCCATTGCTTGAGTGGAATCTGCGATACAACTCTTATAACTTTGAGACACGTGGTCGAAATATGCAATAAAGATATGAGCCACTGCTAATGAACCACCGGCAACGAATTGGATGATTTGCATTGTGGTTAAGATTTGTTTCAGTAATTTAGGAACTTTGATGTGTAAACATGATAAAGTGAAATAAAAATACATGATACTGTGAATGAATGAGTTAAAGACAACAAAGATCCAAATAGGTGGGGAGATGAATCTTACCCCCGACCACATACTCAACATTGCTCCAGCATGATGATAACTTTGTAATAAAGAGGAAGGTCTTCCCTTGAGTAAGATGATGATGGTGTCTAATACTTCGTAAAATTTGGAGATGTAGAACCAAAATCCATAAAATGCCAAACCTTTAGTGTTTAAAGGTGGAGACCAAACACCGTTATCGAAATTACAAACAGCTTGCCAAAATAATTCTGAATTTTTGAAAGAATTTGATTCAAAAAAAGGTTTAAAAAGTGATGGCATGACAAAATGAGAAATTTGATGAATAGTTGAACACATACCGAAAAATGTCCAAACCGAGTATACACATAAGAATATGTTGTGTAACAATACCAAGAATCTAAAAGTTGGTGTAGTGGCGATATAAAATGGCAGTGGTGGTAATTTTTTTAATTCATCATCAGTTTTGCCTGTGGCATCAAATTTGGGATCGATTTTTAAACGATATTGTTTTACTTGTCTTGATCTTATGTATTTATTACATAGATGAACACTGATGAAATAGACAAACGCAATGGTGACTGGGAATTGAGTTTGTAATGAAATGTAGAAAATTTTGGTCAAGATTGAATCTTGTTTGAATGGTGATTCAGGGTAAGTTTCAAAACTGGGTAATTTGAACACTTCCCTTCTTGGGAGTTGTAAATGGGTCAATGATTTGATTATTATGTTGTTCTCCATTTGTATAGATTAGTGAATTGGAATATTGTATACTTGTATACTTGTGTATGAATACAATAGATCAAAAACTTTTTAAAGAAATAAATATAAATAAATAGAATAATAAGTATAAATAAAAATATCAATTAGTTAGTTAGCTATGTGAAATTTTTCTGTTGTGTTTTATTTTTTTGTTGATAGAAGTTTATTTGAAAAATTGTTGAGCTGATGATTATTATTGGAGTAAGAATTGGGGAAATAAAAAGATTGAAGATAATCATCTATAATATAATTGAATTGTTCAAATTGATAAAATTATAGTCATATAAACGTACAGTACGAAGGCGATAGGATTGGTTAAGGGTATATGATCCACAGTCTTCCCCTCTTTGTATATCTCTCTCTCGCTCTCTTTCTTTCAATCAACATTACAATCGATATCGTTACACGCCATTTTCTCTCCAAAATTTGTTCTCCAACTTTTGGGACCATGGACTTAATTTTTTCACAACCGCACAAACAGATGGTGGTGGTTTGGTCTCTCTGAGACCTTGATATAGATGAATTTGGTCATCACTAAAATAGCGTTTTGTCTATAGTAGAGCTTACAATAGAAGGGGATTTACCGGAAGCGTTGCTCAACACAATAATTGGTTAAAACCTGGATTACTTGCAATTGATGCAGTAACTCATCCTGTAAACAATCTGTCAGATGAACATCATGATAATTGCTGCCATGATGAAATCAAGGCACATCTGTCGGAGATAATCAACTATAGCAACTTCATCTTTATTACAATATTTACTAAATCTCACTTTCTGTTTGGTTTTTTTTTCTCTTCAGTTTAATCCAGTGGTACTGAATTATTGAATTGAAATACCTTTTTGGCTGAAGATTTCATTTTCTAAAAACAAGATAAAGTGAACTAAATTGAAGCAATGTTGCTATTCTCTTCATCGAAATGGATACCTCAACTTTCAGATTGGTCTTGATATAATTTTATTGATAAGGAAAGGAGAAAAGTTAATCTCGGTATCAACTGAATCTCTATGAAATAAAAAAAAAAGTACAAACGAGAAGGAGTGTATAATTGTTGTGAAGCTTAAACTTGCTCAAAGTCACCATATATATCAAGCATAGCAAATATACATTGGAGATTAGAGGATTTAGATATACTATTTTGTTGTAAAGGATTAGAAATGTGTGTGGTGGTGCCGATAACAATATATAAATATATTGATATTCCTTAATAGGTAATTTCTTTATATGGAATATGATATTCTATAAACTACTATTTCGTCATCTTTTCTTCTTCTCCTTCTCCTTCTCCTTCTCCTTTTTTTCTTTATTTTTTGTTCTTTTGTTCCGTTCTGAAAATTCGCTTTGCCGTTTACTTTTTCTTTCTTTTTCTCTCCAGTTCGCTGTCCCGAAGTGGGAAAAATGGCGACCAATATACTAACCAAGAAGCCAATGGATAACAGATAAATATAATCAACCTTCCTCTTGATATATATATATATGTAGTTGTTTCAAACATATATCATCATATACTTTCTATAGACAAATTGATCGATTTATTCACTCATATAATCGACCATGGTTCTGATAGTAGATACCAATCGATCGAAGTACAACTTCTCCGATGATGATTTCTATATCCTGTTGAGTTATCCTCAACAACAGCAAGAACACAAGCAACAACAACAACAACCTTTATATATAACACCATCATTGAACAGTGTATTAATAGCCAAGAAAAATGGTGTTCCATCTTACTCTCCATCTTCATGGAAATCAATAGATGTTTCAATAGATATACAGGAAACAGAATCGACTTTTGATGATAGTAGTAGTGAATTAGATGATAGTTCATATTCATCACTTGTATCGAGTGAAATGGATCTCACTTCATTAACACACACAACAACAGCAACAAGTACAGCCAGTTTGACATGCCCAACAACAACAACGACACAGAAAAGGATATCTCATAGAGGCAGAAACAACAGTGTATTATCGGTGAATCTGGCTGATCACCCCTTGTCTTATACAATCGAGGAGGAAGAATTTGAAGAATACTGTTGTTATTCATGTAATGATGATCATCATACCACAACTCCATCGCCAAAGTTGCAACAACAACAACAACCAGAACAACCTTCTATCTTGAAAAAGATTTCTAAATCCTTTCAAAAATTATCTAATTTGGCTATTTCGATATCACAATCGCATTTGAGATCACAGCAGCAACAACAAAGAGAATTAACTACGGCTTCTTCGTCATCATCACATTATTCATCATCATTGGATTTTATCATCAATGAGAGATTGACGGATGATAAATATTATCTGCCAATCATATATCAAAATGATGTTGACAATAAAAATGGATCTTCAATCACAGAAGGAGATGATGAATTAGAAACTGAATTAGATTTGTACCAAATGATTAATTTTTCAGCGGATAACGAGTCGGATGAGAATGCAAATGTTTCCTGTGATGACACGTCTCTGATGACAGCAACAACAGCAGCAGCAACAACAAGGAGACAACGTGAATCGCGCATCAACTCTGGATTTCTTCGCATTTATGCCCATGATTATAGCAGTAAATTGAAAGGAGAATTACCTTATAACGATGAGGAATTGGATTATCATCTTGCGCATTATTCACAATTGACAAATAATGATCAAACTAGAGATGTTGTTAAATTATCATTAATGCTGCGTGAAAAATTATGGTCAAATGTGGTATTACAACCACGTTCAGATGAGATTGTCTCGTTATGTAATGACAAATCTAGAAAATTTGTGAAATTGGATCATCAATTGCAATTCGAGGAGAGACGCGGTAGAGTTAAGGATACTGCTACTGTAGAGCAAGTGTGTGGTATGGTTAGAGTTGGTCTTAAAGAAAGGTATCAATACATGAAGAAAGGTTGGGTTGATGAGAGATGGGTTGGTGTTTCAGTTTGAAAGAGAAAGAAAAATAAAACATTGCAGTTGGAGGCTGTCAATGTTATTTATTGAATGCAACAGGAAGTTATATCACTGTTGTTAATATCAATGGTAGTAGGAAGGGGGTTTTTGTTCATTTCATTTCATGGGGGTTTTTGTGTTTTTTATAAATTTAATGTGTGTTGGAGTATGGGTTTTTGTGTTTTTGGGATTGGTTTTTTTTTTTTTTTGGTTCACTACTTTGATTGTTGGATCTCGGTTTGATCAACAATTCATCACTAAGATACTACTAATATTTTGTATATATGTTTTTAGTTTACAATTAATGGGTAATATAGATAGAGAGAGAATTTGTCTGTGTATGTGTCTAAAGGTAAATCTGTTGAAATGGTAATCTAATCCGGAGTTTCATCAAACTCAACACCGCTAAGTAGTTCAGGCGGATAATAATATTTTATCCACCTTTTTAACCCACTTTGCACTATAGCTCACAGTATAGGCTAAACGAGCACAGCGCATATCTTTTCCCTTTTTTTATTTGCTGGTCAAGAAAAAGAGCAAAATAAGAAAACAACAGAAATGGACCCACGCAATTTCCCATTTGAGTAAGAAAAGCTCCAGTACTACTACTCAAATTTCACTCTCAAAAATAATTTACACCTTGTGCTTGTTTTGTGCCTCTTGGAAAGGTGGGAAGAATACATACAAAAACAAACAAAC
The DNA here is from genome assembly GCA_030556755.1 of Nakazawaea anatomiae. Classification (NCBI taxonomy): domain Eukaryota; kingdom Fungi; phylum Ascomycota; class Pichiomycetes; order Alaninales; family Pachysolenaceae; genus Nakazawaea; species Nakazawaea anatomiae. Next base: position 40,859 of record JAKTUO010000057.1, on the reverse strand, counting down.
AAAAAAAAAAACAATTCTTTGATATCTTCAATCCTCTAATGGATAATAATATTCATCAACGTATTTGGCCGATGGAGAAAGAAGGAACTTTTTTTTGTATTTGGTAGCGAACGCGTATATATAGAGACTTTTATATTTAATGGGGAAAGAGAAGCTAGATAGGGGAGATGAGGGGTGGGATTATAAAGAAGAAAAAGAAGGAGAAGACAACTAACGACGATCATTTTCCATATATATATATATATCTCATTCTGTACACTCATCATCATAAAAACGGTGTTGTTGCATCAAAAAAAAACAAAGAATTTTGATAGGCACTGGATTTGTTTACCCAATTTAGTAGGTCAACCAGTTCTTTCTCTCATGCTTTGTCTCATGCTATGTCTTTATGTAACACACACACACGACAAACAAGAAAAAAAATTTTGGGAAAAAAAGGTCGTGTGCTTGAATGGACTTTGCCGAACGCACGCGCCGGAATAGAGCAGAGTTGGAAACAGGAACAAGAACAGAAATGGAGTTATGAAGGGAATGACCGATTGGAGAAGTTTGAGATGTTGTTGTTGTGTACACACATAATAACAACTAAACTTATTATCTCTTTGAATGATTTGATATAGTGATAAAAAACCCCTTCTCTAATGGGTCTCGTCGTTGTTTGTTGTGTCTCTTCTCTTATGTGTAAATCTTCTCTTGAATTAGCACATCATAAAACTATACAACCACACTATCGTCTCTCTTCACCTTCAAAGATTTCCCAAATCTGGTTGTTTTTTTTTTTTTCAAACACAGTCAGTCTACTATCATTCTTCCTTTTACAACACAACAATTGTATGTGTTTTGATTTGTTTTATTTTGTTTTCGTAATGGCCAAACAGCTTGTTGATATTGGTAATGCAATCATACACAAGGTTTGAGAAATTGATTAAATAAGGCACTGTACTCTTCTGTCTTGTTTTAAAGAGTGTTTTCGGAGGGTAAAGGGTGAGCAATTTTACCGATGGGAATCATGGGAGGAAGTGAAGATGTATTCTGAATTGTCACGTATAAAAATAATTGTATGATAACAGTGAAAAATCTTACCTCTCTCTCTCTCTCTCTCTCTTACACTACATGTTGTGTTACGATAAATAAAAATGGATCATAGATCTTTTGCAAATCCCACTGGAGATAAACAAATCAAATTAAACAGAATATGAAACAATATAACCGTTTTGTCTCAATTGTTGTTCTTCCCCCTTTTAGCGGGTCATTTAAATTCTTTCTTTTTTTCGCCTTTCTTTTAAAGAAATTGCGACGGCAATTTTTTTTTTTCGTTTTCCTTGGCTCTTCATTCACCAGCCATCAATTGTTTGTCTTCCTCTTATTCTTGGTAAGAGAGTAAGAGGCTTTCTTGTGTGGTAGATGATGCATACAGAAAGGCATTTCTATCTAAAAATAGTTGGCTGAATAAATAAAGACTGACTTACTAACTAACTAAACTGTTCCGAGTCATCCATTTATGGACATTAATAAAGAAAATTGTGAATAGTTACTAAAAAAAAAAAAGCTTGTTCTTTTGAAGTAATATTATTTTCTATTGTTGTTGGGTGACCACAACTATATTAGAAATTGATGATTTATTTACAATGTAATTGAGTGTGGTTTACTAGGCATTCTACTTATTGTTGTTGCATAGTTGGTCATCCATCACTCACTCACTTACTCACTCGCTCAAACCTGCATCAATCAACAATAGTTCTCTAAACCGGTACCACATCATGGTTTTAAGTGTAGAACCGAGAAATGACTTTCAACAATTGGTATACCTTACTTACATTCTCGACTGACTTTTTGTAAATGACACAAAATAACACTCCATCTCTAAATTTTTTTTTTACACGCAACAATATCTCTACAATAACCGATTTGAAGCTTCAAATCTTTCCAGGTTTTATCAATCTTTAATAAAACCTAACATCCATCTCTCACTTCTCTTGAGTCAACTAATGATTATCTTATTTCATCGCGAGACATTGCTTACCTAGCATAATCGACACATCTAATCAATCATGTCGTAGATCATCATAAAAGCAAGCCTATTCACACACACACACACACACATTGTTTGTCACCATCCCTTGGATGACAAGAATATAATTTGCTCAAAACCTAATTATAGTAGTTCGGACATGATTAATGCCTTGTAAGGTATTTTTGTGTGTTTGTTGTATGTATATTTTTTTCTTATTTTTTTGCTAATGTACACTGTACACAGGAATGGGAAACAGGTCTCTTCTTCTTCTTTCATTGCTGACGCCTCTTCTTCTTCTTCTTCTTCTTCTTCTTCTTGTTCTTTTTTTCTTCTCCTCTTCCTTCTCCTTGTTGTTAAGTAGTCATGTGCTTGTATAGATCAGCAAGTATATAAATCTCGGTACCTCTCAGTCTTGGTTCACCAAAGATCATTTCGAGAATTGTATGGTTGAAATCAACTCCCTATTGAGCCATCATATGTTGACTATAAGGGCTGAATTCAACATGACACACTCGCTTTGAGTCGATAAGGATAATATGACAATATATCATCTATTTTTCCAATATATTCAGATCCTCTCTGTCTCTGATTTATAAATATTGATCAGATATTCATCAAACACTCTCCGCCTCTTTAAAAAACCGTTCTTCATAAGAGTTTTCTTCTTTGACAACGTCTTGTCAATTTCTAATTGTGATATCACCTTAAACTATGGCTTCTTATCCATCTTCTGTGCACCTATTATTATGGTTTCATATTATTTTTCATTGCTTCAATTCAAACAAAGGGAGAAGATCATCATAGATATCAATTACAATCCATCAGATGACAGATAATACGCCAGGTGCGACTACGGCCATCATGGATGATTTGGACGATTTGGATACAAAAGCAACAGCTCACATCAAATAAACAGATAATCGACGAATTTCCCCTTTTGAAGTCGTTATAATTGATAGACAATCATCATACCAGATTGTCTAAGCATTGGAGGACCTTATTCGAAGCTAGCTTTCCCCATATAATTGATCTATCCTTAGAATTGGATATTGCACAAAACAATGTCAAGAATTATGTTTGCTTGATGAATTGGAAGATGAGGTGTTGAGTAAGTCTCCAGGATCTGGTATCCGTTCTCATACGGAGTCGTCCAACAGAAGGATAGAGAACATACTAACAACAACAACAACAACAGCACATGTATCGGTAACAACTACAACAACGGGAATTGATGGTTTTATAGAGCTTAGAGGATGATATCAATGCGAAAATGCAAGAAAATTCAAGCCCAAGATCCACAATTGGCGCTCACAACTGGATGACTTTGTACTAGAGTTGAAAGTTGAAAAAGTTGTATACTGGAGAGTCTAAAAATCTGAACACCATCTTTTGTGTCGACATATAGTTGGTCTTTATTACCAAATTATCTTCTTTGACTTCAAGACTTCTTTGAATTCTTTCTTCGATTTCCTTTTCAAGTCCATTCGATCTTTGTTATCTAATAATCCTTTAAAGTCTATTAGATCTTTATATCTAATCTTGCATTCGATCAACTCCTTATTGATACAGGTATTGAACCTAAACAGAATATCTTCAACTATTTTGAGTTGCTTTAATTTCTTTTCTTTAATCATCTTGACTTATGATTATATTTTCTTTTGCTTTCTGTATCAAAGATGATTTCAATGACTTTTGTACATACTTAGCATATACTGACGCAAATTGGGTTGCCAATGTTGGATAATAACTCTGCTGATAAACTTCTAACATATTGTTCTCTGCTTCGAAACCTGCAATCATACAGATTTCACTCTTTTTGGCTCTATATTAGTGAAAGCCGTTATGTGGAACAGAGTAAAACCTTATTATTGATGGTTTACAAAAACTATACAAACCTAGGTAAAACGTCTCTATTTATATTGAATCTTTAGAGTATTCAGATGACTAAATCAAGTCATCTAGAATCTTCTAGATCTTCGTCATCACCTGGTGAGATCATCATGTGCAACCATTTGCAAGATGTGACTCTCAAATGATGACACTCTACAACTTACGTAATCTAGAATATGATTCTAGATTCTACATTGCGATCATTATGATGTGCTTCTCGGTGGACTTACACATCATCATAAATTTCAAAATGATCACCTACCTTCCCTCCCACTATTGAAAGTCTGCTCCTGGGAGAATTACGATTCAACAATTGCGTCTTGGTTACGCAATAATATTGCTTGCATATTCTGGGTTCGTTTTGATGCCTCTTATGAATCACGATTCATTACCAATTTTTGAAAATCCCGGTACTCATGGATTTCTACCAAAGTCTTTATAAAATGGTGTCATTCCTGTATATGAGTGTAAGGAATTGTTATAACCAAACTCAACCATCGGTAAATACAACAGCCATTCCTGTAACCTATCTGTACAATACTCGTAATGACAATCTTGTGTAGTGATTCGCTTTTACTATTCGATTCGGGAATATTTGGCGTAGACATATTGAGTGTAATACCAAGCCTGCTATTTATGGTCCTCCGAAAGGGGCTTTGGAATCAAATGTCCCTATCCGATACGATGCCCTTAGGTACACCATGATGCTTAATGACATAATCAATCAATGAGCGTCCAGTTTCTTCACTTGTGCACACTATTGTAGTTGGAACTCTGAGAACTCAATTCTATTTTTCTTATAGGAATAAGAAAAAGCGATGGGAATATAATTAAAAAAAAAAGGGGAATCCTTCCTTTTATATTGTTTTCAAAAGTACGATTTTCTTGAATTTTGGTTTTGTGGTTCAACTTAAAAATGGGTCATGCAAAAAAAGTTCATACAGGGTATTTTGATTAAGTTTTTGACTAATTGCTACAAAGAACCTTCATGTATTTTGACTGAACAGTCTTCTCCTTATAATTATTTGTCATTTTGAATAGCCCAGTGGTCCCCAAAGTGACAATTAACTTCCTACAGATACCAATAACAGGTGGTAATAACCAAATAAATTTGATACATTGAGATAATTTGGTGATTAAATATGTCCATTGGCGGTTATTTTGGTTTTTTTGCTTTTGTGGCATTTGTGTTTTTTTTTTTTTGGCAATAGTAGAGCATGCAAAAAAAAGTGATGCATCCCATCGGCGCTAACAAAAAGAAATTTGTATTCAAATACGTAGTTTACACAAATAGCCTGATGGAATCCGAGTGGGTCTTAAGTTTAATTAGTTGCCACAAACTTGAAACTTTATGTATTCTGACTAAGTAGATTTCTCGTTATGAATGATTGTCATTTTGAATAGCCCAGTAGTCTCAAAGTGACAATTAGCTTTCAATAGATACCAATAACAGGTGACCACAAACGAATATCTTTGATACATTGCGATAAATTGTGACTAAATATGTCAAATTGGCGGTTATTTTTTTTTTTTTTGTTGTTTTGTGGCTTCTGTGTATTGTTTGTTCACTCAATTTTGCATACAACCAATCAATTAATTAATAGTATCAGTTATTAACTGAGTTATTATTCATTAAGCATGCCAACTCCTTATTAAAGACATATCCATCACCTATATACATGTCGCAATACAAGTTTATTGCAATTCCAAAAAATCATTTCATTATTACTCATACATTTTTTCATCTATATATATCTTTTTTTTTTTTCAAAGTGCTCAATTTCTCTTCTTCAGTAATACACTAGCTGCCAACTTTCTCAACTCCAAGGCCTTGCTTTTAGCATCACCTGTCACGAATTGCGAAACAGAACGCTGTTGTCTATCCATACTTCCACTCATATTGACATATTTACCTTGCAACTTCAAATTACTTGCACGTGCAAGTGGCGTACTCGTTGTCAAATTTGGTCTCATAAAAGTTGTTGATATATTAGTATTGTCCAGAAATTGATAAATGTCTCTATTGTTAAACTTGCTCAAAGTACCATTACCTGCCATTGGAGTCGTCATACCATCAATTTTTGATACACCAAGATTTCGACTGACAATCGAACTATTATTATTTTTATACGTAGTATTGTTCAAAATTGAATTTGTTGTTTGTAATTGAATAGGTGTTTGATGAATTTTGCCACGTTGACTTGACCTATTCAATGTTGACTTGATAAATTCTAACCTTCTCAGATTCTTTAATTTTTGCAGCAGCATCTTCTCTGGAGAAGGTTCTCTCGTGGTTTGAGTCGATGTTGTCATATTCATATCAGTGGTGTTGATCCTAGTCATATCACCTTCCTCTTCTGATTTGTCATTCTTCACCTTCACCAACTCAAAATTGTCTGCCATCTTGTGTAAACCTGTTAACAACACTTGAGACAAGTCCTGATGAGGTGAACTCATATCATACAACTGTACTTCACTAATACTCTTGGATTTTTTAAACTCTCGTAATCGTAACAGTTCACCAATTTTGTCAGAAGAAAACTTTGTATGAGTAGCAACATCATAACATAAGATCATGACATCAACTCTATATTCACAACTTCTCTCCACATATTCCAAGATCTTGAACAAAACTTTTGAATCAAATCTCAATTTTTTTTCCATCGTCATTTTTTCATCCATGCTGGGCCTCCCAACCTCAATGATCATGAATGCAGTATTGCTAAAATAATTCAATTCTTTGAATTTATCTGGTAACCCAGTTATCTTCAACTTTATATCATCTTTCATAACCTTGTTTACAAATGTTGTCCTTGTATTATTTGGTTTCATCCCTAATTTTCGTATCAACCATTTTGAAGATAATTGATTCCAATCTTTGACAACCACCAATAAATTCAACTTCTTGTTGATGAAACTTGAATTTGATCTTACCAAATGACCCACAAACTCCGTTTCTAAGTCAATCGGCTCCCATAAATATTTGTATTGTTCCTTTCCAACTGGACTAGTAGCTAAATAACTATTATGTTTCCTTTTCTTTAATTTCTCCATCAGAATTGTCATAGACATGTCTCCTGAAGCTGCGCGCTTGTTGCTAATAGTATTGTTACTCACTATCTGATTTTTGAACTCATTCAACTCCTCCAATCTCATTTGTTTTTGTTTTTGGTTTTCCAAGCTTTTCAGCGCTATCGGTTTAATCAACAGTATCAACTTTTTTTGCAAATTTCTCTTTCGTATCCTCTCGGCTTCAGCCTCATAAAAAGAAACATAAGTCAATTCATTTATGAAGGCCCCATATAATTCTGCACTTAAAGAATTAATAAGTGCCTGCCGCTCTCGAACCAACTTCTCATGCTGCATAACCTGAGGTATCAATTCAGATAAATCTTTCTTCACTTTTGTAGAAATCATCTCGTTGTAAATTTGTCCGACGGCAGCACTGAAATTTGGCAAATCTATCAATTTTTTCTTCTTCTCCTTTGGTGGAACAACTTGTCTCACAATAGGTTCGGGCACTTTTTGAACTGGTATTTTTGTGTTGAAATTCGTTGTTGGCTTTGCTGAGAATATCTGTGACGGTGTCTCGATCGACAGAGGCTGATGAGATGTTACCACCACCAGCGGTGGGTTGTATATTTGCCTTGTTGACAGTTCTGATTTCGATGCTTGTTGAAAAATTGGCTGTAATTGTTGTGATGATGGTATTGGTTTGGACACCGGTGGAGAATAGCTACTAGACGCAATCATTCCTTCATCGATGATCTCCTTATAAGTCTTCCCCAGTATCTTCCCATTCAACCTGGCAGTATAAGATTGTTTCATTTTCTCTTTGTTTTTCAAAAAATTGTACTTAAATGGAGACAAATAAACACAAAGTTGTTCATTATCCATAGAAGTGTTCAACTCATAGTACTCAACAAATTTGATCAACTCTTCAACTCGATCGAACCCTAACATCTCTGATAATTGATTGGCATAATAAGGTTTGCCACCAGAATGGTAAGAGACGCTCATAGATTTCAAAGCATAGAACCGTATCTCATTGAAATGAGTCTCCAATAAACATGACATCAAAAATGGTGTCTCATCATGCATACAAGTTTGAAAGAATTGGGTGAAAAAATTGAATCCTCCTGGTAGATTAGCATGCTCTTTGGTATTGTTTTGCAACATAAATCCCCTAAACATGATTGCCATTTGCATCAATGGATTTTGAAATATCTCCATGGGCAAATCTTGAATCATTTGATCCAATTCGGGTTTGGAGTAATACGAAATCAAATAGTAACTTCTAAATTCAGCTTCATGGGGTGAAGTTTTCCCCAACTTTCTTAAATCATCATATATCTCATTCAAAGTTTCCAAAGATTTATTCAACTGTTCCAATTCTTGTTGTTGAGAATATTCCACCTCGGATCCCGCCATTATGTGCATTGTCAAGATGTGTATTCTACAAATTTTTTCAATACAATAGACCGCCTCTGGTCCAAAGTAATTCTGATAAGTGAAATCCTGTCTGATGGACCGTGTTCTATTCCATATAAAGGATTCACACTCAGGCAATTTATCGATCAAATTGCCAATGATATAATCCAATGTTTGAACCAACACGTGTGGAGGACGAACATCAGAAGGTAATTGAGGCGCCTGTCCAGCTTCAGACCTCGAGAATGCTTTGATTGCAGAATTGTCCGTTATTGAATTTGTTGTAGGGTCCTTCTCATATTTACTGATGTCTCCATTGATGACCCTTTTCACTTTCTCAAATACTGGACACATATAAAGACAACTTCCTCTAAAGACGATAGCGTCAGCAAGACTTTTAGAGACATTGGCCTTGTCCACTAATCCTCTCTTCTCCATCTCCAGTCGCTCAGTTTCTCTCATCTTCTCTAGTAATTCCATCAACTCATTTGTGTCCTGTATATCCTTCTCCAATTGAAGCATTTTCCGTTGATTGTTGATATCCCATTCATCTGGTTTAAACTCATGTTTCTCTAGAAATTTATGCTCATGTATCAAATAATTCGGAAGTTGTTGTGGTTTGTGGGGCAATCTGGCATAACCTAAGCTCTCTGGGTTCTTGATCAATGGACCGATGAATTGGTCATGGATCTGAGAGGGGGGCGGTAGCACTGCAACCTTTGATGGAAGTATTTTTGTCTGAACCACATACTCGGGATCAATTGAGTCTGTATCCAAGGGTGTTAATGGCTGATTTTGTTGTTGTTGTTGTTGTTGTTGTTGTTGTTGTTGTTGTTGTTGTTGTTGTGATGCTGATGCTGATGATGGTGCTGATGGTCGTTGTTGGTTTCTTGTATTAGAATTTCTAGAAAGTCCTCCTTGTTGTGTAACTTTTCTATTACTGTTGCTATTACTGTTATTACCGCTCGACCTTGGTCGGCTTTCATTTCCTTTATCAAACGTTCTATTGTTTTGAAATCTGTTCTTGTTGCTAAAGTTAGCTTTATTGTTTGTGCTATGCTTTGGATGTGAAGGGAGGCTCTTCGGTTGTTGTTGCTGGCTTGACCCATTATTGCCATTGATGTTGTTAGCCCTATTACCAGCCCCGCTACCACCACTCCCTGGTGGTATAGTAGTGAGTCCAAAGGCTGACATGGACGGGGTTACTGTAAGTATTCACTTGAGAAGATGTAAGATGGGCCTTGTCCTTGTGACCTTTTTTTGTTGATATAACTTTTTTCTTTTTGATTTAATTTTTTTTTTTTTTTTTCACAAAGGGAAGCCCCCATGTATACTTAATGATGAAGGAAAGATAATCAGGTGCAGCGGTAAAGGCAAATGGTTAACTTCTCAGGATAGAGCTACATGATGAGATACACAATTCTTTCTAATATTCAAATTTTTTCAATTTCCAGTTTCACATCGTTGTAATTGATAAATAGCAAATCCATTTTTCAACTCATCATTCAAATACTCCTCAGTTACATATTTAACTATGAAACCCTTCTGCAAACAAAATTTTAAAAACTTTTCAATAATCTCGATATCTCTTATATGCACTGCTACCAAGATAAGCGTATCAGTATTGCTCAATTTCAACAATGTCTCGACAAAATACGGAATCAAAAATTCGTTGTATATCGTATCACACGCTAAAATTACATTGGGGCTCAAAAAGTTCAATTGTGATAACAGTTCAATGCCATCATCGGGATCTTCCCAATCTAACTCTACAACATCAATTTTTGGCCTTTTTTGTCTCACTCTAGCATTTTTCTTCTTGTTTTTACCACCACCACCGCTGATAATAGGTGTTATATTTTCTATTGTACTCGTCTCAAAACTACCGTCTCCCATATTACTTGTAATGTTTCTTTTCAAGAGTTTTATTAACAGGGGCTGAGCTTGATCACTAGCAACGAAATGGTGACATCGCCTCCCAAGGCAACTCGCTACCAACCCTGCACTACCAGATCCCAACTCTAACACTTTGAGCTTACCACTATTACCACAGGCAAAGATTGTAGAGAAAGGATGATTTGTATCAAAAAGCAACCAATTCATAAATGGCAGAGAAACTTTCCAAGTGACATATCCCGTTGTAGAAGTGATGCTATTAGAAGTGAGTAAAGTTGGGGATTGCTCAATAAGGTATTCTTCATCATCATGGATATGTATCTTGACAGATGTAGAGCGCGAGATGAAGCCAAGGTCTTGATTTGTGCTCTTTGTTGAAATAGTGTGGAGGTCAAATGAGTGATGTTCTATGTCTTCATCGGTGGTTAATTGTGAGAGCACATTTACAAGACATGATGACATATCTTTGTGTAATCAATCTCTCTTTGATAATAGGGCCCCCACCACGGCGATACTTTTAAAATTTTCTTTTTTTTTTAATTCTACACTTTGTTGTCATCGCTAAGGGCGGTAGTTACATACATCTCTTATCTAATATCAAGTTATAGTATAAACATATGCTCTGATCAACATGCATAGTTTTTTTTTTTGTTTTTTTTCACTTTTCAACCATATATATATATATATATATATATATATATAATCATCTGCACTTACTAGCAGTAACAGGCATTTTATTGCTTTTAATGTAACTGGTTCAATCTATGATTATTCAAATGGACATTTATATCCAATTTATCGGCATCTTCTTCTAAAGTAACCATCCTCTTATTTTGATCAGTTGTTTCTCTACCAATTGTCATAGCCATCTTCCTCAAATTAGAAGCATGTGATCCAATCATATTGATATTTTCATGAATTTCTCTCTCCATATCATCGTCCTCTTCATCAGCTTCAAATTGGTATCTCTTTGCGTTTTCCAATATCTTTTTGTCATTATACTTGGCATATATCTCACCAGTGGTAGATGATGAATGATCATCTTTCAATCCACTCATGACACGTCTTTCAGACAGTTGCAAGTCTTGACGCTGATGTTGCAGTAATATTTTTTGATTTAATCTAGCTTGTTTGATTTTTTCCTCTTGCCTTTGCATTTTTCTTTTAGAATTGAATGGATTCGATGCATGAACTGCAAATATAGATCTATTAAGTTTAACCATTTCTTTCGTCTTATCCTCTGCCATCTGGGTTTGAACATCTGCTAAGGCCAAATTTTTCTCAACACCATATAAACGTTCACTTTGTGAACCTAACATACCTAAAGTATTTTGTCCCGATGCATAAGCCTCTTCAGCCATACGTAATGTGTTTCTTGTCGATGCAACAGACTGTTGCTTCGTAAACTTGATCTCGTGCTTGATTTGATCAATTTCTTGATCTTCCTCTTGTTGCAATCTCAATCTGTCCATTTCTTCAGTGGTCAAGCTCAACTCATCGTCGTGCTCATAATATTGATTATTTTGTTGTTGCAGATAGCCCGTAGGCACAGCGTTCAAATCCTCTTCCTCCATAATAGCAACCTGGTTCCCATCAAACCTTGGAACCTCGTTCAAGTCCGTTGATGTATGTATGGTGGCTGTATCTTGTAGTAATTGACTTTGATACTGGTCGTATTTGTTATAATTATTTGAAATCGCAGATTGACGAGTTTCAGCCCTATCTAATAAATAAGGATCTTGCCTCAGTTGACTGTACAGATTAGGATTAGACATCTGACCATGCTGTGGGTACGGTGGTTGCCGACTTTGACTGAAAGTGTTGTTATATGGAGATGTGGCACTTGTATCGTTGATCCTAGTATCACTACTGGCAAATGAGTTGTTTGAATACGGACTCGAGCCAACATGACTCAAATCCTCATAACTATGGGAAGAATGAGTATTCATAGCAGAGTAAGGGGTCTGTTGTGGTGGTGCACCAAATACTTTCGGTTTAAATTCACCTCGATTCTCATTTTTATTTCTGGCATAATCTCTAAATGCTGCAAATTTATCCTTACGTTGCTTTTCAGACTTGACCTGTATGCCTTGAGTCATCAACTCTTCTCTATTTTGCTCATAGGTATCCTCTGGCGGAGGCTTTGTCTTGAAAAGATTTTTGATACCCATTTCTGATATATCTATTTGGATTGTATGTATTGATGAAACAAAGTGATAATATATATAATGATGGATGATGATGCTATTTTTACTTTTTTTCTCTTTTTAAATTCATTTTTTTGGCGTTTTGTGTTTTCTCTCTTTTGACGTGACTTTTATTCGATATGATACACTAAAAAGGATGAAGTAGTATGGTGTGATACTTCTGTTATACCAAAATATATATAAGCAAGTGCAAATGTCAATGTTAAATGAAATGAAGATAGGCAAGACTGACTGACTCACTAGCATTATAACTATGTAACTAACTAGTCAATAATAGTGGTCGTATTCGATATATCAAAAGTTCGATAAGTAAATCGATTGAATTTCGATAAAGAAAGTAATTATTATTATATAAGCATTGTTAATACACAAATTGGAAAGATAACACTATAACAAACAATGAATACCGGAGGAATCACAATTACAAAGCCAATACCTGGTTTTGTCTTTGAATACTCTCCAAAATTCACTGGATTCGAATTTCAAAACTCTTCCACTCAACAATCTGATAAAGTTGTCTTATTTGTCGGTGGCCTCACAGATGGTTTACTTACTGTACCATACTTACCCAAATTGCTGCAAAGTTTGGATTCCATTGGGTGGACTTTGGTTCAAATCATCTTTAGTTCATCTTATTCAGGTTGGGGTACTGGATCGTTGCTGAGAGATGCAGAAGAAATTAGCAGACTGGTAAAATATTTGAGATCTGAAAGAGGGGGTTCAAGGTCAAAAGTTGTTCTTATGGGTCATTCTACAGGTTGTCAGGATGCTATGGAGTATCTCATCAAGTTTCCTAAGAGATCTGAAGATGATTTCAAGATAGATGGTGCAATAATTCAGGCTCCAGTATCGGATCGTGAATCAATTCAGAATGGTATAGATCCGGTTAAAATCAAAGCTTTGAACGAAACGGCACAAATATATGTGAAAGAAGGTAGACCAAATGATGTTTTACCTTGTGAACTCAGTGACGCATTTATACCAGCTCCATTGAGTGCCTATAGATGGTTATCATTATCTCAAATTGGAGGTGATGATGATTATTTTTCGTCTGACTTGGATTTATCTGTTATTAAAGAAACTTTTGGTAAAGTCTCAAAACCATTATTGGTGTTGTACTCCGGTGAGGATCAGTTTGTTCCAAAACATATCAATAAACAATTATTAATCAACCATTGGAAAGAAAACGTCGATGCGAAATACTGGTCAGAGTTCTCAAGGATTGTAAATGGTGCGACACATTCTATAGACTCAAATTCAAAAGCTGGTGCTCAAGATGAAATGAGTTCAGCTGTGTTGAATTTTTTGAAGACTCTCAAGCCATAATTTATTGTTTTGCTGATAGTGTAATCCAAGGGCGATGAACTATATACGTCGTCGTATCAAATACAAAACGATAATTTACGACAGGCAAAACCAGTAAGAAGTAGGTTCAGCTTTGGACTATCATGACTGACCCTGCTCGAAATTGAGACATCTTATCTCAAATCTGCTAAGTATAAAACAAAATTTAATAAAGACAAGGTCAACTAAGACTTCAATTGTATTCGTGCATTGTAGACAGATCTTCCCAAAAAGGCAGTGATATCGGACTGGAAAAAAAAAATCTCAAACACAAACACAAACACCAAAAATCGCCACCAAATAGATAATTTTAAATCACTTCACTCAAATCAATTGAATTAGAGAGAGTAGCCAATTTCGAACAATGTCTACTATACCAGGTATGTAGGAAGGGATTTTTAATTTTTTTTTTGCCTTCTAAGGTAAATTTAGAAAATGAATTAGATCACTAACTCGATGACCAATTAGTGAAAATCAAACATTCAGGGAAAGCTTACGATCTAGATGTTGATCTTGATGAGCCTGGGTTGACATTTAAGTTACAAGTTTACTCGGTAACAAATATATCACCAGAGAAGCAAAAGATTTTGTTGAAAGGAGGGCAATTGAAAGATGATAGCGATTTGAAAAAGTTCAATTTGAAGCCTAATCAAATTATCATGGTGTTGGGAACTCCAGAAGAAAAATTACCAATGGCTCCGCTGGAGCAACTGGTTTTTCTTGAAGACTTGGAAAAATCAAACCAGCTCGTAAAGACCAATGTTGAGCCAACAGGGTTGGTCAATTTGGGGAATACATGTTATTTGAATAGCTCTTTACAAAATTTATTTACAGTTAAGGAATTACAAAAGAATTTGTCACAATTTCAAAAAACGAGCTCAGAACCATCTCAAAACTTGGTTTACTTCTTGAAGCAATTGTTTGAAAAAATGCAGAATAAGGACCTGGATGTACCTCCATTAAATTTTCTTTCAACAATGAGGATGATATTTCCACAATTTGCAGAACAAGATACCGCTCATGGATTCTATAAACAACAAGATGCGGAAGAGGCATATTCACAAATTTTGACATTATTGACAAACACTTTCCCTAAACTTCTGGATTACTACAGAATTGAGTTCAAAACCACAACTAAATCTATAGAGACTGAAGAGGAGCCAGTATTTGGCTTTGAAGATGCAACTAAATTGAGTTGTCACATTTCAATCAAAACCAATTTTTTGAAAAATGGACTTATTGATAGTTTAAATGAAAACATTGAAAAAAATAATGAGACTCTTGGTAGAAATTCTCAATATGAAGTTTCAAGAAAGATAACAAGATTACCAAAATATCTCAATGTTCATTTTGTTAGATTTTTTTGGAAAAGAGAGACGAACAAAAAATCCAAGATTTTGAGAAAAGTGCAATTCCCATTTCAATTGGATTTGGCTGATTTGTTAGATGATAGTATTCGTGAGGAGAAAACTCAAGCCAGAGATAAAATTTATGAAGTTGAGAAGGCCAATGAAGATGAAGGCCGTGAGTTCAGGAAAAATAAAAAACAAAAAATTGAAACAAGGACACAATTGGAGTCAGAGAAGGAAGAGTTATCGAAATTGCATTTAAAATGGTTGGAAAATTATCAAAAAGTATTACCTGCAAATTTCGACCCAGAATCTGGAGAAAACCCATCATCATTGTATGAGTTGAAAAGTATAATAACTCATCAAGGTGCATCAGCAGATTCAGGTCATTACCAAGCATTTGTCAAGGATGATAGCGATATAAGTGGAGATAGATGGTGGAAATTTAATGATAATAAAGTTTCAATCGTCAATCGTGAAAAGATTGAGCAATTATCTGGTGGTGGAGAAAGTGATAGTGCTTTGATCTTATGTTACAAAGCTGTCGGATTAGATTAAATTTTATGATTATATGCTATAATGCATCTCTCATCATCCAATCGATGCTGATCTAGTTTATTTAATTAAGTGAATGTTATATCTTTTTGCTATATTCCGTTTTTTTTTACTTTTTACAAACAAAGCAATAATTTGTATCATCGTCTCTTTCGTGCCCCCTACTCACTGCATTAACGTTTTTTTCGTTCCCCTCCATCACATACCATCATGGACTTTTTAATTTTATCTTCATGAGTTGTTTACCAATTTTTTGAATGTTTCTACCTCATTCCAACAATTCAAAGGCTTACCTTTATTATCTCTAAAACACAGCAACACTTCTTCCTTTGATTTCAGTAAATCATCACTAATTTTTGGTTTTGACTCATTCAACAGCTTCAATTGCGCTAAGATAGCGTCCAACTTCTCGTTCGCCTTCAGACTAGTCTTTTCCGAACTATCATCGGTGGTCTTTAACGAGTTATCCAACGTCTTATTGAGATTCTCAACTGCGCTCAGTTGTAATTTCTTTAATTCTTCATTCACTCTTTGTTGAATATAACTTTCTGCATATTGGGAACGTGTGTAATCAGACTACAAAGAAATCTTGAGTGTTAGTACATTACACCATTGTCATATTTGAAAAGAAAAACATCTCATCGTTCAAGTATTCCATGGTGGGGATTCAAATGCAAGATCAACCTTATTTAATTAATTAAATAGCACATACCTCAGTTGAGTTCTCTAATTGGGCCAATAACGACGAGCTGAATTCAACTGGTGTTTGTGGAATGAAGGTCTTAACTTCCAGCGGTTTAGAAGGAGTCTGGCCCATGGTATATTTGACAAATAACTCTGTACAATGATAAGTCTATTACAATACCAAGTGTACCGGCTCTGGTTTCTATGTTTTTTTTCTTTATTTTTATTTTTTTTTCTGTGTTTTTTTCAATTGGACAAGTGGATTTAGGTTACGTATGCACTACCAAATTTTCTATCCCCATTTCATATAATCAGATTAGAACTAACCTGTAACGGATTATAAGAATGTCGCCGCATTCTGACTCAAATCAAGTAATTCAATGACTTGCAGCATGTCATCACTATCAGTAAAAGGCATAAATTAAAACTCTCATCATTCACCATCAATTTGAGTAAAAATTCTGAAAATTTTGGATGTTCAAGAACCATAATAAAGATCAAAGTTGAAGGAGACCCAACTTGAACGTTTAAAGAAGGAAGTTGATTATTGTTTTGGTAAAAATGGTGAGGAACTGTACCTCCTCGGTCCACACATCCAAAAAGCGTTCAAATGACAACTTAAAGGTAATCAAAAGATTTTAAATCTACTACAAATACTCAGATTAAATGTCATTCAAAAATTCATCACATGTGATCAGTCAACTCATTTGATTAAATTCAGAAATGACAGTTCACATATTGAGGATTTGTCATTGCATTAGAACCTCATCTGGAAAAAGAAATGATCAACGGTTCAACAAGTTATATAAGATTATTTACAAATCTCTCAATACTCATTGGAGGGCCATCTTAGCTGACTTCACCAAGACTTAGATACCACCAATGCTGAAAATTTTGAACAGGCAGATTCGCAGATCCGAATTATCATTTGTTCACCAGTCAGTTTGGGTCCTTCCCCGTATCAATCAATGTTATCGGTTTTGTCGGGCATTGAATTGAACATTGAAAAAAAAATTTATTCACATTTGTCTTGTCTCTATCAATTTACAGTAATTAGCAGCGCCTGTTTTACAATAATATGATATGCTGTGTACAGAGTTTTAAAGTGAATTTCCTTGTACCAGTGGTCTCATCACAATGGATTTGAAAGTCCATTTTGGGAAAGTGTATCTGTTTTAGGCCAAGATGAGTTACAGATACATATATATAAGATGACATTTCATCTCTTCCCTCGAAGATTGTTTTAAAGGAAACTTATACATTAAATTTTTTGAACTCATCAACAATACAATCAAAACCATTCTTCAAAATGAGATTCTCCACAGTTGTATTATCATTTGTTGCCAGTGCTATAGTGAAATCAGAAGCGGTTCCATACGCTAACGCTGAAGCTTTCGCTCAAGCCTATGCACAAGCCGCAGCTGAAGCTGCTCTTCAACACGGTTCAGAGATGGCCTCAACTATGGGTGATGTTGCCATGATGTATCCAGCAAATAGAGAATGGAGTGAAGATATGGAGTTGACTGCTCCATGTGGTTCAGCTGCTAGTCCAGGTAACAGATCCGACTTCCCATTGGACGATGGATTCGTTTCCTTAGTCGCTAAGAGCACAAATGTCTGGTCTGTATCATTGAAGATCAGTTACGCCAACAATCCAACTTCTAATGATGACTTTGATGAATGGGCTAGTGGTAACGTCACCAACGATCTTGATATTGGTCATACTTGTTTTTACATGGCAGATCAACCTTCATCCGTTAGAGCTGGTGATAATGCCACCATTCAATTGGAGTACATGGCTGTTGAAGACAATCAAAACGTTACCCACTACGCTTGTTCAGATATCACATTTGTCGAGGAATCCGTTTTCAAGACTTCAACCTCTGCTCTTTCATGTTTCAATGCCACTGATGACAGTTATTACAGTTACTCCAATTACGCCGAAGAGACTGCTTCTACAGCTGCTGCATCAAGTACTGGTACTGCATCTGCATCTGCCACTACAACTTCATCTAGTTCCACAGGTGCTGCTGCCACCGTTGCTGGTATATCTGGTGTCTTGGCCGTTATGGCTTTCAACTTTTTGATTTAATTGAGTTGAATTATTCCCTCTTGAATTTCAGTTGATAGGTGTTCCATCATCTGTTTGTCTGTGACTTTAGTTTCACTTGTCCTTATGACTTCTTTGGTTTCTCTTTCAAAAAGCAAAATGATAAAATTAGTTTTTAGTTTGCATTTTCTTCCATCATCGTGT
Organism: Nakazawaea anatomiae; assembly: GCA_030556755.1. Lineage (NCBI taxonomy): Eukaryota > Fungi > Ascomycota > Pichiomycetes > Alaninales > Pachysolenaceae > Nakazawaea > Nakazawaea anatomiae. The sequence goes on along the minus strand of JAKTUO010000057.1, from coordinate 22,235 downwards.
ATATACAACTTGGTGTATAATTATAATCATTTCATTATTTCGGCGCTTCAAGTATTGAAAATTGTTTTCTTGAATCGAAAAAATAGTCTTTTAAAGTAAAATATACAGAACCGCTAGTCTTGACTGTATTTGCAGTTCTCTCTCTCTCTCTCTCTCTCTCTCATATTTCCTTGTTATCTGATTCATTTTTGGCGATGAGGCTAATTCTGTGTGTGTGTGAAAAAGTTACACAAAAGTGAAAGAGAAAAAAAAAATATGTAAATTTTTTTTTTCATATGGATGAGAAGATAGAGGGATAGATAAAGATAATAAAACTTATTACTAATATGAGTGCCAACTATGAAGACTATTCTTCATCTGGTGAAGAAAGTGATGTTGAGATCGATATTACTGGGAAAATAAATATCAATACTCCCTACAAGCCAACCACTAACACCAATAATAAGGATCATCTGAAAACAAAAGATCAGGGTTCTTCCCAAAATGGCAGAAGCGATTTACTGGAGAAAGAGAAGATCGTTGATAGATATCAGAAATTGGTTAACAACGACAAGGTGAAGACTTCGAAGACGTTGAATGACCGTGCCAATAGAGCCACCGTAGACAACGTGCTAGATCCAAGAACGATAAGGTTTATCAAAAAAATTTTCACAAATGGACTCATCACTGAGATGAATGGGACTATAAGTACTGGTAAGGAGGCCAATGTGTATCATGCTTACAATTCCAATACTCATACCGAATATGCGGTCAAGATATACAAGACGTCCATCTTGGTTTTCAAAGATCGTGAGAGGTATGTGGATGGAGAGTATCGATTTCGTCATACTAAGAATCAACATAATCCAAGAAAGATGATCAAGTTATGGGCCGAGAAGGAGTTCAGGAACTTAAAGCGGTTATATCAAAATGGGATACCGTCTCCTGAGCCATTTGATTTGAAGAGTCATGTCTTGGTGATGGAGTATTTGACTCAAGGTAATGGAGAACCATCACCAAAGTTGAAAGATTACAATTTCCAAAGTTTGGAGCAATTGACTTATTTTTACCATCAGATGATAGTTCATATGAGAAATATGTTTCATAATTGTCGTTTGATCCATGCGGATTTATCAGAGTACAATTCAATTGTGCATGAGGAAAAATTGTACATCATTGATGTATCTCAAAGTGTAGAACCTGAACATCCAATGTCATTGGATTTCTTGCGAATGGATATCAAAAATATAAATGATTTTTTCCAAAGAGAAGGTGCTTTGGTGCATCCAGAGCGGTTGATTTTCAAATTTATCATTGACGATGTACACAATTTGGGACTTGTCGCTGAGCTGATCGACGATGACGTTTTGCTCAACAAGGAATATTTTCGTGTCTTGAGCGAATTACCAGTGAAAAATGCAGATTACAAAGAAGATGTCGAAGATGAGGTATTTAGATCAATTCATTTGGTGCGGTCATTGAATAACTTGGAAGAGAAGGATTTCGAAGAGTATGCAGAGGGTAATATTAGCACGTTGAAACAACTTTCATTGGACGTTGCCAATGATGGTATAGTGGATGATGACGATGATGATGATGATGTAACTGTTGGGACCCACAGCGGTAGTGGTGATGAAGACGAAGTGGATGATACCACGGATGATGATGATGATGATGATGATGATGACGATGATGATGACGACGATGACGACGATGAAGTCAATGGTAGTGGGAAGAAATGGATCGAGAAAGATCCTAAACCATTAAAGGGAAAGAAGTTTCAAGATAAAGAGGTGAAGCGCGATCGTAAGAAAGAGGCCAAGGAGCTTGCGAAGGAGAAACGTAAAACAAAGACAAAAAAACATATTAAAAAGAAGTTGGTTAATAAGGGTAAGAAATGATTGAATGATACAACTAGATAGTGTAAATAGAAAGTACACATGGTGGTGGAAACTGTGACAGACATGAAATATTGATTAGTAAATCTACAGTTTTTTTTTTCTTTTTGAATAAAGACATCTCTATATGATGAATTTTGGAAACGAATGTATTTATATATGCACGTATGCACTGTTCAGCCATTTGGACAATACAACAACGCAGCAAGTTTTCCCTAGAGTAACGAATTGGTTCTCTGGTTGAATAAATTGAATATTGTGACATTTGGTAATTAAGCTAGCTCTCTTTGAACACTAATTTTGTACTGGATGATTTTGAAAAGAATAATTTACTAGCTAAAAGAACAAGAAATCAAGTTGAAAACAGATATTTCTTAACTTTCAAATCAGACCCCACCACGAACACCTCCAATTCTTCAACCTTAAACTCTTCTCCATCCTTTGTAATTTCTTTCTTGTTGCTATTCACCACCAAATCTACCAACACATCTTTGATGATCATTGGGGTCAGATACCCCTCATAATAGTCCAATTTTTTCAAAAAAAGTGGCTTCGATCTTTTCCCATCATCATCATCAATGCCGACATTTCTGTTATTGATATTATTATCCAGTTGTCGGCGATCATTTAGCGAAGCTGTGTCGTAGAATTCAACAACACCATTTGAATAATTCAAACTGAACCTGGTGTTGAAGTTATATCCCTGATGACGTACATCACAATCATGAGCAATACTAATCGATTTCACCAGGAAGGGTGAATCTTTTAAATCGAAATACCCGTGATCTTGAGTCAATAAGTCAAAGATGTGTACCGAGCTAGAGTCTAACAGATAAATGAAATGGGTCAGTGAGAGTTGGAAGCAATTGTTATTGTTAGTCAGCCATGTGGTGGCAGCAGCACCGGTATCAGGGTTGTTGCCCTTTTTGCTGCTGCTGCTGCTACTGCTGTTATTGTTAGGAAAACTGAAGCAGAGATTGATGTTGTATATCAACCCATCATTCTCTATATCGTATCGTAACACGCGACAATCAGAAGTGATCAAGGTGATTTCATGATCAGAGTTAAATTTGCAACTGATGATATTCGTATCCAGAGGTAATTCGGTCAATTTATCATGTTTATGAGGTGTCACTGTCACAATCGCACTACCATGATGATCATCACCAACTCGATGTTGCTGGTTTTTCTTATAGACATCAAATATTTGCAAAGTGCCATCACCCAATAAAACAGCAAGCAAACTTCTTTCACTCTTAAAGGAATGTGATTTATGTTTCCCATCTTTGAATTCATTATCCGTTTTGCTGGTATCCTCACCGTTGCCAACAGTTCCATCTCCCTCTTTATCATCATCCACGACTGTCCAACAATCAAGGTACACCACCGGTGAATCAAAAGATTGGAGCAAATATCCATCGTTATCTTCATCAAGAACACCACGTGGCTCTCGGGAACATAAAGTGAGATATCCTTTCAGAGAATAAGTCCCACAACCTTCGATCAACACCACATCGTCAATTATAGTCGTCTTGTCATTTCCAGCAGCAGCGACATCGGCGTTCGCAATACCAACCACCAGAGGAGGCACAAGTATGAATTGTCTCGAGTTTATATCGGGTTTAGTACATGTATATAACTTCTGTACTTGATTTTCCAATCCGGCATCGATATCGATTTGTGTGATGGTGTGAGTGCTCAAGGGACCACCATATGCGTACATTTGTCTCGTCATTGAGTCAAATTGCATATATTTGAGTGGTAAGCTTAGCAGTAAGTTGGGTTGGGCGTCAAAGATCACTTCTCCATCGAGGTCATATTTATTATTGTTATTATTGCTGCTGCTGATGATGATTTTATTGTTGTTGTTGTTGAAACTATTATTATTATTATTGTTGTTGTTGTTATTGATTGCTTTGATATTGCCAATGTTGGATACTTTTGATGTCAAGGGTAAATCCAATTCATTATCCGAGAGCCCATCGGTGACAGTCTCCTCTGAGTCTGTTTCAAAATCCAATGGTATATCTGTTGTTGACTTGCTACTGTCTGGTAACTTTCCACTATATTTATCACCACTTTCAAAGGTATTACTGTCACTTTTATCAGCAACGCTCCCGCTATTGGTTTTAACTATTGGTTGTTGGATTGAATTGTTTGTATTACCACTGACGACTACTTGCTCTCTAGCATCAATCTCTGACTTGGCCTCGTTATCAGTCCCATTATTGTCACTGTCACTTGGTTTCAATATCTGCGGCAGTGGACTCAATGACAGTGGACGTTTCGGCTGCTTTGGCTCCTGCTCTTCTTGTAGTGGTAAAGTATAATCCGGTTCTCCTTTGGCCAATTCCAATGGGTCTGCATTATCAACTGCTGGTGAATTCAAAAGGTACAAGATCTCATTTGTGGTAGTTTTGAGAAATTGGCGTGCTCTAACAAGATCAGTGGTGTCAATGGATGATTGTTGGGATGTTGAATCACCATTCACTTTGTTGTTATCATTGTGTACATCTCCCAGGGTGTCAAGCTCCAATTGTTTAATGCGATCATGCAATCGACTATTTTCCAATAATAATGAATTCCTATCACTTTCTAATTTGGTGATTTTCATCTTCAACTCACTTTTCTCCAACTCGTTGATGATCTTGTTCTTTTCTATGATGGTGTACTGAGTTTGCAAGTAGTGCATTATACCCGGAAGGGTATAATTGGACTGGTCCATAATCTTTCAGCCGGAATCTTCTATAGGAGTGGTGGATGTTGGTTTGTTATTGATATGATGTATCATCAATTGATAATGTCTGTTTGTCTACTTCTCTGAGCCTTTGAGACCTATTCATGTTTTTGGTAAGCACACGACATTTGTGGGAAAGAAACACAGACACAAAGGCACAGCCCCAGTGCTACACGCTATATATACTTTGGGTGGGATAAATGATAATACTCTCATATCATATTGATGACGATTGGTGCTGTTGAAAAAGATGATCAAGTAAGATACATTTCGTGAATTAGATAACTTGTTATGATTCTTCTCTAAGACTCCAGAGCAGAGGGCTCGTTAGATGATATGGATTGGTCATTACAAATCGATATCAAAAGATACGGCTATACAGCTTTATAATGTGAAAAAAAAAAAAAAAAGGAGATTACATCTTGGTAGGCAAACGTCCTATACGAACATAAATGATTAAATAACCTTTGTATAATACAGATATGTTTATGCGATCATCATCGTCATCACGAACGGCTCGTCTAAGAAACTACTTTAAATCATACAGCTGTTTATAGAAACTGCTAAGAAAGAGATCAATTAGTATATGTGAAAAGAAAAAATAGCATATACCAATCATCTAATCTTCATTATTGTATACATATTGTTTACTTAGTTTTGTATTATTTTGACAAGAAGAAGACACATAGGTGTATATATAAGTGTAAATTTGATTTATGAAAAAAGATGAGTTACCACGCACTATTCTTCTTTAATACCACCTGCACCTGCAGTTTCAGCCAATTCAATTGATTGTTTATCAGTTTTTGTTTCGCCACCACCAAACATGGATTGAACTTTAAATGGTCTTTTCAAATCACCAGTAGCTGGAGAACCGTACAAATGGATCTTGACCATATTGGACTCTAAAGCAGACTTGATTGGATTGATAGATTGCATCAACAATGGGTTAGTGTATTTCATGTATAAATGCATGAACCCCATCATGGCCATACCAGTAAAGACACCTTTGATCGAACTTTGAACTTGAGCCAAATCGTACTCCTTAACAGTGGTAACAACAACAGCTGGTTCCGATTGACCCAGCATGGCGTTTGGTCCTTCGACATATTTCAACGTGGTCAAATCATTCTTCTTATTGATTTTGAAACGTACCAATAAATAAATGGAGAGTACTAACAAGGTGGAGGTGATGTAACCGATACGGGCGTACAACACTGTGTTTGGGTTTTCCCAGTCGAGTCTCTTGGAAACCTGCATACCGACAAGCATGAGGACAAGGTTGGAGACAGCTGGATTCATAGCCATTTTTTATGTATCTAAAGTGATGTATATACAATCAAAGGTTGTTGAAAGTTGTTGCGTCGTTGTATATATAATAAAATCTATTTTATCGTTCTGTGGGATTCTTTTTAATTTTTTTCATTCAACAACAACTTTTTTGTAACGAGGTTGCACGACCTTTGTTTTTTTTTTTGGCTTTTCTACAAGACAAGGGATTTGGGCTCCACCACCAAACACTCAGCTTTTACCAACACCACAGCACTCTCACCGACCTGCGTAATACCATCCACTTGTGTCATCACCTCCAGTAAAGTCTCTATCTGTCCTTCTACAAGGATCTTCCTCTTATGATAATACTTCTTCACCTTAGCCTTCAACACCACAAATTGATCTTCATAACAAGGTTTTAAATAATCAATCTTTAACGATGCAGTGACACCCAACTTCTTTTCAAACAATGGGAACGCACAACGGCATAAGCTTTCGTCCAACAACGTCAGCAATAATCCACCATGTACAATTCCTGGATGTCCACATAATCTGTCTCCCAAATGGTAGATACACACCAATTCGTTGTACTGTTGTAGTTCCTGTTGTGGTGTATTACCGGTACTGGTATCTAACTCTTCTTCTTCTTCTTCTTCCTCTTCTTTCTCTTCTTCTTCTTCATCATCATCATCATCATCGTCGACATCGGTCACGAGAGAGAATATCAAAGGGTGAGGCAGGATCATATTGTCTCCGCTGAGCGTAGAGCCCGTGAGTAGTTTGGAATTTTTTGATTTGTTGCGTTTGTGAAGTAAAGGTTGCACTGGGTGTAGTTTAGATTCATTCTTGTTGTAGAGGTATTGAATATAAGGATGGGATTGTAATTGAGTGTAGATATTGTTGTTATTGAGTTCATGAATCATTTGTCTATTCCTTTTATCGTTGATTATCCGTTTGTAAGAGGGGTGGGATTTGTCTCCTTCTTTATATAGTGGTGAGGGGATCATCGACACCCCTCCTAACAACCGAGGATTTCCTTTCATACCAAAATATATACAAAATATAAATACATATCCAATATCGCATACTTGATAGGGATTATCAAACTTAGGTCTGTGTAACCCATCTCAACATTTATCTTACACGTATATAATCTGTTTAAATTAAAACAAATGGACTGTGTATTACTTATTTAAAAGATTCACCGCCTCTTGCCACCACCACCAAATTCCTCACCCCTCCGAGCTTGTCCCACAACAGGGCCCGCTCGCCTCTTGTAACCTGCACCACTACTGTATTGCTGCTGGTATTGTAATTGTGAAGTATTGTTTCTGTTATATTTATCATCCTCTACTCCACCAATTGGTCTCAGTAATACAAACTTGGTATCGCTATCTGGAATCTCATCACTCCACTTAGAATTGGCCTCTCCGAATAACGCCACCATGCGCGCATAGTACATCCCTAACACTTCTTCGGCTGATGCTACACCTCCTCCAGTAACGACAACAGCAGTTGAAGAAGATGGTTGTCTCGATCGCACTCGAAGTGGTGTCGTTGTTGTTGTTGTTGTTGTAGATGATGATGATGATGATGATGATGATGTCTGTGCATTGTTGGTTGTGGTTGTAGTTGTAGGGGTAGTAATGCTATTACCATGGCTGGTGAAGTCACGTGGAATGATCCTCCAATTGACATTTGTCAAAAAATCTTGTTCCAATACGTTCAATTCACTTATATGCACCCCACCAACTTTTGCATAATGGTTATTACTACAAAATGAATCACATAATCCTTTCGAACCCACTGTTGTAGCTGTTAACAAAAATCGATGCACCGTCAATGAATTGATCGAGAAAATTGGATATGTCATCGAGAGTAAATCGATATAATACACAGCAGTTATCAAGACTGCATTATCCAATGATGAGTAATGCAGTAATCTAGACAAATAAGAGTATATCGAAATGTTAGGTGGAGCTCGAGAATGAAACCTTGTGAGCTCAGTAGATGAAATCTTCACATCAAGCTCATCATTGAGTGATATGATGTGTGTGAGCATACGTGAGATGAGAATAAGTAAATCATCACGAGGACAGTCTTTAAAACTCAGTGGCAACTCTCGTATCTTGTCGGAAGAAGCCATCATCATTAAGTTTTGTTGTTGTGTATCTATTGTGTTTGTGGTTGTCGTAGCAGCTGCCTCGATATCTTGCTGTTGTTGTTGTTGTTGTTGTTGTTGCTGCTGTTGCTGCTGTTGCTGCATCTCTATCCTTCCAATTTTCACTTCATCATTATTCCCTGCATAATGTGAATTGGTATTATTGTCGACCAATCTCGGCACCACTTTCGCATCGACATACCTCATATTATTATTGTTATTATAGTGATTGGCATCATCATCGCTCGACGATAAAGATGACGAAGAGCACGAACTACTACTATCGTAAGCCATCTGTTGAAACTGCCGCTGCTGTTGCTGCTGCTGTTGTTGTTGTTGTTGTGCTGATTCGGTCATTGTTGCTACTGCTATTGGCGTTTTGGGCACCGACAACTGATTGTTATTTCCGTCTTCATCACTACGCTCCACCACTTCGTGCCCTGTAGCATCACTTCTCAGTTTCGATTCCCCTAACGACGAGGGCACTGTTGATGTAGAGTTGCGTGCTATTTTTGCTGTTGTTGGCACCTCCGTAGAGGGGCTCGAGGTTGTTGTTGTTGTTGTTGTTGTTGTTGTTGTATTAAGGGGGGTCCTCTTCCTTGTAGAAAAAACTGGAGTTGAAGGTTGCAGGTGATATTGTTGGTGAAGCCTATCGTTCTTTGATGTTGTTTTTGTTGTTGTTGTTGTTGTGTACGATGAAATGTTCTTGGCCGATGTAGTATTAGATCCCGTTGACATCGTTGTTGTGAGACCACTGGTCGGACTATTGTTGGCCTTGTACAAGTTGGGAGAACTCTCCACTGATATATTCATATCAATATTGTCTTATCTGCTATTTCTCTAATTTCCACTGTCAGTTTGTCGTGGTCATTTAGTCTTCCTTTCCTTCTTTCTCACTTTGTGTGTGTCTGGTGGCTTACTCGGCTTAAGTGATGGGATATCTCCTCAGTAGGACGATGTCAAACAAAGGGTGTTTGTTAAAACAAAAGTGTACTGATGAGTGTGAGAGTATATATCTGAGTATCTTTTAAAGCACCTGAAATTCACTTGACATGCCCATAAGCAGCTTTATATTTATTTATCTGTCAAGTATATTGTTGTTTGATTTCATTTTGGTTGTTTTTTTTTTTTATTGCACAGTGAAAAAAAAGTCTTAGCATTTCAGAGCACGTGGATAAGTTGATATATGCATATATAAATATATATATATATATATATATATATATATATAACTAGCAAATGGATGTATAATAATGACAGGTGCATTTTGTTTATCTAGTCAAAAAGAATTTAAACTAATCAACGTGTGCAGTATTAATATTTATGAAGGGTGGTGTGGATTAAAAGAAGTATTTAATATGTGCTACCTACCCATCAAATAAACATAAAACAAAGCAAACAACGTATTAAATAACTAAGTAACTAACTAACAAGCACATGAACTGGCTTCCCCGTCCAAATGGATGTTTATGGCATCCGAATAATCCTCTGTATACTCCTCATTATCCTCTTGTTGCAAAGCATTTCTGGCAACGACATCAAACAGTTGTTCCACATTCACCAGCTCCTTCGCGCTTGTCTCAAAATATGGTAAATCCCCTAATTGTGAACATAAATTGGTCAGTTTCTTATTACTAATCAACCTCTTATTTTCATCAACATCGATCTTATTCCCAATAACAACAAATGGAAAACTTTCAGGATCCTTAATATTAGCTTGAACTAAAAATTCATCTCTCCAAGCGCTAACTGCTTCAAACGATTTCACATTTGTCACATCATAAACCAAGACACAACAATCTGCACCACGATAGAATGCAACACCTAAACTTTGGAACCTTTCCTGACCTGCAGTATCCCATATCTGCATCGTTACATTTCGATCATCAATTGTCAATTCCTTAGTGAGGAAATCCGCTCCAATTGTCAGTTTGTACTGTTGTGAGAATTTACCATTGACAAATTGTTGCATTAATGAAGTCTTACCAACACCTGAGTCACCAAGGATAATGATCTTTAAAAAAGTCTTCTTTCTATTGGACATGATGTTGTTGTTGTTGTTGTTATTGTTTCTATTTGTTATAATCTACACGGATTGGGACTCTTTGTTGTTGTTGTTGTCGTTATCTGTAAGTCTCTTGGTGTTATTTGGATAGAAGTCGGTTGAAACAGTTTATTTTTCCCTTGGTTTTGATATGAATAGCCTTGTATATATCAAAAGAGTAAACGTCGATATCTCACAGTTGGTTCAGATGAATATGTATTGTATATATATAATCTCTTATTATCGCAATTACTTTTTATGTGTTTAAAATTTGCCCGCAACAAATTCTTTTCTTTTCCCATTCTGGTAGTGTCTTTTAAGACATAAATTATTAGAGATAACCAAACAACACAACTACATTTCAACAGATATAGATATATATATATATATATATATATATATATATTTTATCAGTTTAGATTAGATGTATAGATATATATATATACACACATTCACGAGTAAATGGTTTTTTTCAATAAAAAGATCAAACCACTTATTTCTTGGAAGCCTTAACAGCAGCCTTGGTAACCTTACCAGCCTTGTCTGATTTCTCAACAGACTTGATAACACCAACGGCAACGGTTTGTCTCATATCTCTGACGGCAAATCTTCCTAATGGTGGGTAGTCAGTGAAGGCTTCAACACACATTGGCTTGGTTGGAACCATCTTGACAATAGCAGCATCACCAGATTTGACGAATTTTGGAAGGTCTTCCATCTTCTTACCGGTTCTTCTGTCAATTTTTTCAATCAAGGTGTCGAATTTACAAGCAATATGGGCAGTGTGACAATCCAAAACTGGAGAGTAACCAGATGAAATTTGACCTGGGTGGTTCAAGATAATAACTTGAGCGTTGAATGAATCACAACCTTTTGGTGGATCGTTCTTTGAGTCACCACAAACGTTACCTCTTCTAATTTCCTTAACGGAAACATTCTTGACATTGAAACCAACATTGTCACCTGGAACACCTTCAACCAAAGTCTCGTGATGCATTTCAACAGATTTGACTTCAGTGGTGACACCAGCTGGGGCAAAAGTGACAACCATACCGGCCTTGATAATACCGGTTTCAACTCTACCGACTGGCACCGTACCAATACCACCAATCTTGTAGACATCTTGCAATGGCAATCTCAATGGCTTGTCGGTTGGTCTTGAAGGTTGTTCAATGGCATCAATGGCTTCCAATAAGGTCTTACCCTTAACAGGTTGACCCTTAATTTCTTTAGTCCAACCTTTGTACCATGGACAGTTAGAAGATGGCTCAATCATGTTATCACCGTTCCAACCAGAGATTGGGACGAAAGCAACAGTCTTTGGGTTGTAACCAACCTTCTTGATGAAATTGGAAGATTCCTTAACAATTTCCTCATATCTTTGTTCAGCCCATTTAACAGAGTCCATCTTGTTGATGGCAACAATCAATTGTTTAACACCCAAGGTGTAAGCCAACAAAGCATGTTCTCTGGTTTGACCATCCTTGGAGATACCAGCTTCGAATTCACCGACACCGGCAGCAATGATCAAAATAGCACAATCAGCTTGAGAAGTACCAGTAATCATATTCTTGATGAAATCTCTGTGACCTGGAGCATCGATAACGGTAACGTGATACTTTGGAGTTTCGAATTTCCATAAAGCGATATCAATGGTGATACCTCTTTCTCTCTCAGCCTTTAACTTGTCCAAAACCCAAGCGTATTTGAAAGAACCTTTACCTAATTCAGCAGCCTCCTTTTCAAATTTTTCAATGGTTCTCTTATCAATACCACCACACTTGTAGATCAAATGACCAGTGGTGGTTGATTTACCTGAATCGACGTGACCGATGACGACGACGTTGATGTGTCCCTTTTCTTTACCCATTGTCTAATAATAATGTATTTACAATTAATAAAATAAATAGATGAAATGTATACTGTATTGAAATATATATAAATGGAATAAAGAGATTTCAAAGGATATTTAAAGCAAATGAAAAAATTTTCACTTTGTTCTTTGTGTGTATTTTTACCACACGACCTTTATTCTCTCTTTGTTCCCACTATTATTGACACGTTAATTAATACTTTGCGCGTAATTAGTTACCCGGACCACAACCCTATTCTTTCTTCCCTCCCCCACAAATAAGAAGAAGAAGAAGAAGATCAATCAATTATATATCATATATATATATATATATATAACATATCTTCTCTTTGTTCCCCTTTTTACTTATTATTTTATTCCATTTTATTCATACTTCATCAGAAGAATCTGTCTCCAGATCTAAGACATCAAGGAAATCATTCAAATTGGTATTGTTACCACCATTGTTAAAGTTATTCAAACTCACCAGCTGATGCCGTTGTCCCCTACTTCTAAACTACTTTCCTCTCTTGTCAGTATTAAATAATTTTTATTTTTGGTTACAAAACCCATAAAATAATAAATTGAAATCAACCACTTACCGAAACTATTGATTTGATATTATTCATAATCCCAGTCGAAGGCAAGGGCCTCCAACCTCTACGGCCAAATCTTCTGTACAACGTTCCCGCACCACAAAAGACAAATAGAGCCAGTAAAAAGATCAATGCAAAGATCCAAACCAAAGCCAAATTGTCTGATTTAGCTGCTGTGGCACATGCATGCACTGTCTTCACTTCAAAGAAATAATCACAATCATGTAATACACCAACAAATGAAACTTGAGCTTTTGACATGATTTGTCTATCACAACTGAATGATAAGATGGTGGATTTACGTAACATCTCACCATTCTTACTAATTTTGCAAAATGATCCATTCTCATATGTCAATGTCAACTTACGACCTCTAAACACGGGACTCGTAGAAAACTCTCCAATAGAATACTTCAGATTGTTCACATCGGTATAATATGCACCAACTAATGAACTATTTGTCACATCATTAAAATCATCTGGTAAAAGTTGCAGTTTCTTCAAAGGTGTTGAGCAAATCCCTAAAGTGAAATTCATGCCATAATCCCAACCTCTTGCGTTCCATGACGTCACCACCGTACCATCGATAGCACCGCTCAATTCTCTTAAATCGAAAAATCCATTGTTCAGTGGGTTAATCACTGTACATGGATCTAATTGAGGAATCTTGGGTGAAGATGGTGGTTTCAGATGATGTACTTCATCATCTGGTGACTTATTATTGTTACTACTGTTTTTGTCCAGATTGGTCTTCGCTATAAGGAAATTATCACTGATATCTCTTTTCAAGTGTTCCAATATTGCTCCGTTGTTCGATTGTAATGAGTTATATGTGCCGTATGTGAGTATAAACAGCAACAATAAGGATATCACTATGCTATGTCTGATCATTGTCGAAATTTTGGCCGCTTGGTACTCCTGTATGGTATGTGTGTGTGTGTGTGTGATTCGGCCTATTTGAATGCTTAACGGTATGCTGCACAAGGAATTAATCTGTTCAAGGTATTAAAAGTCAACACAATCGAGAAGTGATTTATTTATCTGTCTTTTAATTTTTTTCTGCCTCTCTCTGTGTCTCACTCTGTATTTTCTTCGGGAAAGGTGTTATGGTTAAGGCCTTTGAGAATGCACCGAGATGAGGAAACAAATATCTGTATACAAATAGTATAGGGTCCACTTATTCAATAGATAGATATATATGAAAATGAACCTGTGTCTTTGGTATACGCCTAGATAGAAACAACCAAAAATTTATATCCTTCTCTCGAAAAAGGTGTCCATTCGATTACTCGTTTCAATTAGTACTGGGGGCAAAAAAACATCCATCTATCTTTCTGCAACAATCCACGACTTTATCACGATCAGTGTGGTGCGAATAAGTGTTTGCTGCATTTCGGGTTTGTAGAGAAGTGAACGAGATATGACGATAATGAAGACGACCCTGACTCATTAATTAAATGAGGGACTGATCCATAGAGTTCTCAAGATCTGCATTCAATGAATTTTCAAATCATAGATTGAGGGGCAGAAAGTTTTTAACGATTTATATTAGATATATATTACGCTGAAAATGAAAACACCTTCGAATAATCTTTTGAGAACATTTTGACTTTCGAGAATTAGATTAAGTTCAGCATTAGTCACTGTTTTAGAATTTTCATTTTAATTGTGTCCCTGAATTTATGTTAGAAGACAAAACCAATTATACTGAATATGGATTAACAAGATCTCAAATTTAATGTTTCAGTTCTTATTTGAGCTTGTTCTAGATTGGAAACATAAGAGACGTTTAAAAATCAAATCCAAATGAACTAATGGCATTAGATCCAGCAAGCGCATCGGTAAAATCAGTTATTTTAGGAGGCATATCATAATTTTATGTTAAGGAATTTATGTTATAAGGGGAAAAATAATAGGTTCATTGTCAAGATAAATCATGTTTGGGAAACATTCATGTACAAGTGTAGAGATTAGATCCTCTTTCTTAATCTTAGTCATAATCCTATTGTTGTTAAGAAAGGATTGCCCTTAATTTAGATGTAAGTCCAGCTAGTTTCATTGAAAGGCGGGTAATAATTTCATGAGGAATCACAAAGAATCTATGAGAAACCAACTTTATGTTGAAATAGTTGGAGCCATCATAGTCTCAGCTTTGCATCAAAGTTCAACTGTTGATCTTGATGCAACCCCGTTATCTCTACGGATCTCCAGCTTTATCGTATTGTGATAATCTGCATATCATTTGATTGCATATCCTCAATTAAATCTTCATCAATAAGACTAGGGACAGCCCCTGTCTAGGCAACAAACTGCAATCGATACAAGAAAAGGCAAGAAAATGTTTGATGCAAGCTCAGTTTTTAACAAAGAGATTTCTCATTTCAATCTGAACCTGTTGTTTCATTCCTTGTAAAAATGGTGATGAGTGTCGAGTGAGTATGGTGAATCCTCTGTCTCACAATGCTGAAAGCTTGTTACATACTTAACGCATCAAGTTTGTCACAACAAAAAAAATTCGAGTTGTACATTCGTTGCGAGTGACCAACTCTGGAGCATCATGGAGGCTCACAGTCATAACAATCTAAATTAGTCGCAATTTTTCAATTGATAATATCATCAAGAATTTAAATTGAGAGCAAAATATGGGATCAAATGTAGTAGGAATATAATAGAACCAACTTTTCAGGAAATTGATCTATGCTGCCATTTATGCTCGGCAGTTTTTCCTGTTTAAAGCCTCTGGTATTGTAGTCTATTTGTCTGCTATTCTTTGAGAGCACTGAGAGAAGTATATGAGAAGAAGTGTGTGGGAATCGTCTCAGAGATGTCTTTGTGGAACCAAGGTATTTTTGGTATGGAGAACGCAATCCTCGTGGTCATTGGATGTCTCTATCCTAACAAAAAGTACCCGTCAAAGTGACACCTCTCTATCAGTTACATTAGAATGTGTGAGGCTTGATGAAACATTGCCTTTCCTACCTAGGACAGCCCGATTCGAAATTGAAGGGATGAATTATGAGACCTTGATTAAACATGGATGATTAAGTTGATCAAATCAAATAGGTGTCGAAATTTTTCAGATTGAAGATAAAGAGAGTCGAGAAACTCTTCTCAAAAACAAGAGAATTGCGAACAAGTTGAAGGGACCAAATAATAGCCTCAGCAAACAAATGATTTGCAAAGCGGAAGGGGATTTTTTTATTAGAGAAGATAATAATCATGACTGACTAGCATGACTGATGCATTAATCGGGCATATCTTGAACAGAAACAGACAATATTCAGAGGTGTGTGGATAAGAAGTTTCTTTATCATTGGCACTAGCCGATGAGAACTCTTCTTCTTGAAGAGGTACTTTCTTTGTCCGTGTTTGTGTGAAGGGCATTAGGTCACATGCAAAAAGGCGTTCTTTGCCTTCAACCGATAATTCGATGACCACTATGGCTCCCCAACTTATCCTCAAAACTCTCACACATATATAATGCTTCCACTACACCTAGTTCAAACAGAATTTTTGATGAAGTCATCATAGATGAGCAGTAGGGGGGTCTTGCAACCCTGTTAATATACTTATCATTATCGCGCAAATCGAGAACGGCGTTAAGCATATTTCTACGATAGATCAGAAAACTATTTGGTATTCTTATATATACAATACTGATAACTTTAGAAACATCATGAACCGCTTGCTCGCCGTGTAGAGTATCGATGAGCAACCGGATTGCTCTGCTAGTGTCCCTCAATACATCAAAGGAACAAGCGGGAAGAGTTTATAGGCAAATGTTATTGTCGTGTCCCATGTATCAATTATTTATTTTCTTTTTCTTTTCTCTCTTTCTCTCTCTGCACAAAGAGATTTTTTTTTCCTTTTCATCTCTACCGATAACTCTACTATATTTTTTATGTCCGAAATTATCAACTAAATACAACTAAACTATCAAGTTTTACAGCGTATCAATAATACATTTCGTCAGTCATGCTGAAACAACGTGACCAACAGAACTTGCTTAGACCTCATATATCGCCAGACGTTATTAGAGATGCTTCCACTGGTGAAGCCGGTTACGTGGCCAACGAATTAGGAAATGAGTTGGCCTACGATAGCACCAATAAACCGGTGAATTATGGTGCTGTGGAACAACAGACGGCAGAGGAAGAAGCAGAGGAAGAAGCAGACGATCCATATGATGGGTATGCTATACCCTTCAACAGTCTTGTATTGGTCTGTGGTTCATTATTTGTCGGTGCATACTTGAGTGCTTTAGATACAACTGTTTTAACAACCTTATTGACTGTTATTGCATCAGATTTAGGTGAATTACCAAGATCTTCATGGATTGCCACTTCATATTTATTATCATGTGCTGCTTTTCAACCTCTTTTTGGTAAATTGAGTGATATTTTCGGTAGAAAACCTTTAATTATGATGTGTAATTGTTGCTTTGCCCTTGGTTGCATAATTTGTGGTTTATCAAACTCACTTTGGCCAATTGTCATTGGAAGATTCATCACTGGTTTAGGAGGTGGAGGTTTATCCACTTTAGGTACCATTGCTATGTCGGACTTGATCAGTGTTAGAAAAAGAGGTGTTTACCAAGGTGTTGCCAACATTTGTTTTGGCTTGGGTTCCTCCAGTGGAGGTGTTGTTGGTGGTCTTATCTCTGATAACTTTGGTTGGAGGTACGTTTTCTTTTTACAAGCTCCATTTCTGCTTGTTGTTTGTTTTTTGATCTGGAGAAACTTATACTTCCCTGAAGGTTCAGCAGGAAACGGTGCTAGTGATCACAAGATTTGGGATAAAATCAAGAAAGTTGATTTCACAGGTTCTTTCTTCTTGGTTGCTGCCTTGAGTGGTATCATGATTGCTGCATCATTGGGTGGACATGAAATTGCATTTGATAGTATCTGGTTCATTTTAATTGTCGTCTTATCGGCTATTTGTTTGGCTAGCTTCATCTATGTTGAATTATATTACGCCCTGCAACCAACTATTCCTGTCAGATTGTTGGGTAACAGAACTGTATTATCATCATCGTTGCTGAATTGGTTCTTCACCATGGGTGTTTTCTCATACATGTACTACATTCCAATTTGGTTAGCTACTGTCTTGAATTTGACTGCCACAGAGAATGGTATGAGATTGTTGCCAAATTTCCTTGCTGTGGCCGTTGGTTCTTTCGGCTCAGGTATTTACATGAGAAATACAGGAAAGTATAAGACATTGATCCTTATAATGGGAGCAATCTCAGTTGTCGGTGTCTTAAGATTATGCTTTATCAACGAGCACATCAGCTTGTTTAGTCAGTTTACTTTAAGTGTCATGCCAAGTATTGGTTACTCCTGTGTCCTTACAGTTACCTTATTAGCTTTGATCTCATCCGTTACAGTAGAACACCAGCTGTCTACCACTTCAATTCAATATGCTTTCAGACTGACCGGCTCCACCATTGGTGTCTCATTGGGTTCAGCCATTTTTCAAAAAAAATTGGGCTCTTCTTTAGTCACTAGAATAACCGATGCAGCTCCAAAAGATATATCACCTCTGGACATCTCCAAAATTATTGAGAATGCTCTTCACAGTTCGGCATACATTTCAGAGGCTCCACAATGGTGTAGAGACCTGATTAGATACAGTTATAATGATGGTTGTAAGTTGTCGTTCTGGTTCAGCTTCACTACCATCACTTGCGGTTACTTATGTTGTACCTTCATGAGAGAAAACAAACTTCACTCGACTGTCAAACGTAAGTAAGTAGCAATATACTCACAGTACATACATATTTCATTTATATAGAAAAATGACTTTATACACTTATGCTTAACTTTTCAGCTTAGTAGTTGTAGTCCCTGTTATGGCATGTTGGCATGACTTCTCTTTCTGTTGAAATTTCTTCTCAACAAGCTTTGTTCCTACATGCTGATGGCTGAACAAAAGAATTCCTGCTAGCTCGGTTTCAAAAAATCGTCTGCACTTATAGCTTCTCTTGAGGAAACAGTTGACTTATATCTGAAAGTTATGTTAAAAGTCTATGTCCAAGATATAACAAAATCATATCCCATGAAAAAGCCGAACCAAAAGATGGTTCAAACTTAGTTTCCAGTGAATCTTGTCAATGACGTTGCAAGTATCATTGGCTGTCTTTTTTGAAAATGGAGATAGTGGTGTTACATAAATTGTAAAATATCTAGATTGAAGTCAAAACCACAATTGCCTTAGTCATCTGATTGTCTGTTTTGACTCGATAAATGTCATCACTCTTTTCTGTTTAGAGACTTGACTATAAAATTCTATCGAAGGACTTGAAAAAGCACTAACCAAACCAGCAATTACCACACTGGTTTTACAAGTGTATATGTTATGTATTATCGTCACTATTCTTTTTGAAGCAATCAAGCCCTTGAGAAGATAGAGATTTGAAGTCCATGAAGGTTTCACCCTCATAGAAGTTGGCCATTATGATTAAAAAAATATGCGAAAAGTCATTTTAAACAGGCGGCAGCAAATATATGACGTAGATTTTTGACTAGACATTTTTAATGATGTTTTTCGACTTAGTAAATCAAAATACAACAAAAATGTCTAGACACTTTCTTACTTATAAATTCACACGATTATAATTTCATAATAATTTCGTCTAGTTTAAATTAAGAGATAAATTACAGAAAAATGTCTTTTGTCTCGTTCATTCACCATTCTACAGAGTTTCTTTTCTTTCAAATAAAACTGATGCTGTTTAACTGTCGGTATTTTCGGTATCCCTGTCCTCAATATTATTGCAGAAGAGTTGCCTAAAAAGGAATTACAAGTTCAGTAGAATTTTCTGGAAAGTTAGGAAGTGAGATTGAAGTTGCAATTCAGGGTAACTTGGAAACGATATAAAAGGAGGTCCTTTAACCCAAAATCTGATGAAGAGATAGATAGAAGGATATAGTGAATATATAGTGTAAGCCGTTGTAAGTTATGTGGAACAGAGTAAAACCTTATTATTGATGGTTTACAAAAACTATACAAACCTAGGTAAAACATCTCTATTTATATTGAATCTCTAGAGTATTCAGATGACTAAATCAAGTCATCTAGAATCTTCTAGATCTTCGTCATCACCTGGTGAGATCATCATGTGCAACCATTTGCAACATGTGACTCTCCAATGATGACACTCTACAACTTACGTAATCTAGAATATGATTCTAGATTCTACAATATATAGTTCAACACTATAACCTAAACTGTAATAATTAAGAGGTATACTTCCAGCGAGAGGTGGAGTATATTCTCAATATTAACTTCACACTAGTATATATTTTTCTTGTTCTTGTTGCTATACCAGTGTAAGAATTCACATAGCCTATTCACACTGAAAACTTTTTCAATCCATATTGCATAAACGGGCATGAACATGAAAACTCTACTCAATATTCAAAAAGAACAGATTTGAAACTCGAGCCTCCTAAGAGGTATGCATTGCCGTTATTATTATTGAAGATTCCGACCTGAGAACAAAACTTTATCAGGTATAATTAAGTAAGAAATAAATTTAACTTCGGCCACGAGGCAAACATTATCAGACATACGTACTTTTGAGCGTACAACCAGGCCAAAGTTACGAAGAATTCTCAAGAACATTTTATGTATTCCGGTGATTACCAATCTGAACAATAGTAACCCAATAACCGTTTCAGCACAACTGCCAAATCCAAAAACTAAACGGGAACACAAAATCACACTGAAAAATCAGACGCCATTTATTAAGAAACCAAACCCTTTTTCACCGATGGAAAAATATTAAATCCAATGGGCCTTTTGCTTTACCAGTCCTATTAGTATTGAAGTCCAATGTGGATGGACAAAGAGGAAAAATCTAAGTATCAATTATTCGTTTTATAGTGACAATTGAAAAGCCAAATGTTGAACTTTATACTATTTTTTTTATTTTTTTTAAGGGACTTTATTCGACTATATATGGTTATAAAAAACTATATATTTATTTGTCATTGAATAAAGTAAAAAAGCGACAAATCATAGTAAGCTCGGAAAAAACTCTAAGAATTTTGATGAATGGAAAACTATTCACCTCCCAATGGGAACAAACCTTCTTACTTGATTCAAATGTCTGATGTGAAGAAAGGAAAAGGAGAAAAAGGATATGTAGTGTAAGTTTGGCCAAATCTGTCAAGGCTTGATGAAAGAAGAGAAGAAAATGAAAAAATGAAAAAGGTAAATAGAGAAAATAATTATAGTGGAAGTTCACTAGTGATTAGTTAACATGATATAGACTATCATCACAATGAATACTACAACTCAATTTATTGAGAGGACCTCAACAGTTCAACATTCATTGTGGTTAAGAAGATTGCAACGAATGTTGTTGAAGTGGATTTTCCAACTCCAACGTTGAAATCAAGAATCTTGAATATCAAATGGATAAAAAAGTATCGTAGAAACCGGCTGGTATATCCGAAGGAACCACTTAGGACTAACAAAGAGACAATTGCCAGATCTCATGAAATCACACTCATTGCTGGATACTTCAACATGTATTTTGACGTGTATTGGACTGACGTCCAACCAACACACATCATCAATTGATTTGAAAACTTTCAAGAAATTGTTGAAGTCTAACCTCGGTAACAAAAAGACTAGTAAATATGGATCCACTGGGAGTCGAACCCAGGTCTTATAGACGTAATAACCAACTACACTATAAGACCTGTTACGGATCTTTTGTTAGAAAACTAGGGGAGCTGGTACTTGATATCAAATTCTTTCTTAAATTACAGGAGCTTGTTGTTGAACTGCTGAGGTCCTCTCAATAAATTGAGTTGTAGTATTCATTGTGATGATATACTTTTTCTTATAGATTTTGAATACTTAATAAAAGATTTCCTTCAAGAGGATATCTTTATCTATTTATATATAATATATATCTCAAATATTACAGCTCACTATTTCCTAAAGTCGGTCATTTAAATCCGTCAGATTTATTTGCTCGTATTTCTTCTTTCAGATTTAATCCCTCAGATTAAATCCCTCATAAAGAAATCCCTCATATGACCTTGCTCAACACTTGTCTGTTCGCTCTACTGTTCGTATACGTATAATCCTATTTAGCACTAATATTAATTCTTGATCCTATTTTCTCACTTGCTAATCGCCTGGCTTTCATCCACTCAATAGTGGGAATTAATCTCTCTTTAAATATCATTTTTCTGGTCTTACTATTCTTTCCTAAGCATCTGTTCTTTCCTAAACTTATTCTTTCCTAATCTTATTCTTTCTTACTTCATATGATCATTTATTCTTTGCATTCTTAACATTCTGCAATCGCTTAGTTAGGCTAAATCTTAACACTCTCCCTTTGTTAAATTCTTCCTGTAATAAAAAAAATATATTGATTTAACTCAAAATCTTCTGGTATGACTTTATTTGTCTTTGCTTTCTCCAACAATGATTCTTGTAACTCTTTTGGAACATATTTTCTAAATGTTTCTAAATCAATTGATGATGAATGAGTTGGGAGGACGTCTTTCCAATATACGTCAAAATACTTACCAAAGTAACCAGCAATGAGCGTAATTCTTGAATACTAACTAATCTTTCTGTATTCATCTTACTTAATATCTGTTATATAATATATTTCTTGCTTAGTTAACTATCAAAATATCTTTACAAACTTGGGACCTTCATGGTCCTTAT